>SNQJ01S0034820.1:65207-91497 GCA_010110895.2 Picea sitchensis | reverse complement strand
GTTGGCAGCTAGATATTGTGGACCATTTGAAATCCTAGAAAGGATTGGTCCAGTGGATTATATGATTTCATTTCCTTCATCTATGTCTGTTCATAATTTATTCCATGTATCATTGCTCAAGAAATATATACCTAATGCTAATCATGTAATTGATTGGAATGTGATTCAGGTGGAGCAAGAAGGTGCTATCCAAGTGCATCTAGTATGCATTATCGATCGGAAAATCAAACAACTCCGAAATAAATCCATAGGTCTTGTAAAGGTCCAATGGACCTGGTACGGTCCAGAGGACACTACTTGGGAGCATGAGGATGAAATGCGGGCAGAATACCCACATATTTTTGAATATTTTGAAAATCTTATTGATATGGTGTAAAATAATTGCAATGAGAACAATGAAAAAATAAGAGGGGATTGTAATACCCCTAGGTCAAAACCCTAATTTTTAAAATCATGAATTGTAAACACGGTTCATAGGCTGGTGAGGAAAGTAATGATAAGCTAGGAGGCTTATTTGATAGCTGTTCTAGAGAGCCTAGGATGCTAAGGACAGGAGCCTGTTTTATATATGTAAATATTCAAATAATTAATATAAAATCATTACTGCTTGTAGACCGACCATGATGAAAGAGTATGGGCGAATAAGCTCCACTAGGCTAGGTAAGGGAAGGGGGATGAGAGGCTGGAAAAATGAGCTAATCTTAAGAGCTTAAAACTCAGAGAATAATATATATTATTCTAAATGTTGTGAGGAGGATATGAATTTATCCTAAGTTCCTTTTGGGATAGGGAATGACTTCCAAATGGAGAGGAACGTGCTTCATGAGAGCCATGTTTCATCTCAAGCACATGCAAATATATGTGGTGATTTTGACTATTCGGGGATCCTTTCACCATTCCCCCCACGACACACATAGATAGAATAAAGTAGTAAAACAATGAACTCCATTGCTGAAATCTCGACCATATCGAGCCTCTACAACAAGCCCGAACTGATATCTTTGTTGAACATGTACGCTACGGGTTTCCCTTGTTTCGTTCGGCCACTATCGTGCCCCACATCCGGTTTCTTTTGTGGCCATCACCCTTGCATGTGTGTTGAGGATATAGATAGAAGAAGCAGGTTNAAGCCCGAACTGATATCTTTGTTGAACATGTACGCTACGGGTTTCCCTTGTTTCGTTCGGCCACTATCGTGCCCCACATCCGGTTTCTTTTGTGGCCATCACCCTTGCATGTGTGTTGAGGATATAGATAGAAGAAGCAGGTTTTTAGGCCTATAGTTGGAAGAGGTGGGTTGTCAGGACACTGGTAGAAGAAGCAGGTTGTGAGGCTCGTGAGCAACTCTCTCTAGGTAAGAGAGTTTGTTGCAGAAGTGATTTCTCCAGGAGGGAGTCCAGTAGCAGCTATGGAGATCTGAGAATTCTTGTTTGGATTGTTGTTGGATCCCTAGAAGGGAGGTGGAGAAATCGATGGAGTGTGTGATAGTGAAGGTGTATACTCCTAGGGTGGGACATGCATGTGGGGAATGAGAGTCTGTGAGCGGTGGGCATAAGTGGCTCCTTGGAGGAAATCCTTCACGTAGACTGGTGAAACTTTATGTTGTCCTTGCCTAGCCTAGGTATCCCTTTCCCGGTGGAGTCTAGTCCCATATCAGGGGTGAACCACTGCTGAGAGTGATGAGAAACTTGGTCTAAGGTTGGGAGGTTCGTGGAAGGTCTACACGCATTCGGTGCACTAAAATTAAGAGATAAGTATCATTTATGTGCTTAATGGTTAATGATGTATTTTAGTGCATGTATGTGATTCTTATAATAATATTATGTGTTTCGTTGGATGTATGCTTTCATGTTATCTTTTTTTATTTATCTTAAGTTTATATGTGATTTATTTCACAAAGAGTTATGTCTACCATTTCCCAACACGTCTATGTCTGGGCATGGACAGTTTTAATTAACTATAACAGGATTGAGACCATATGTGTCTGAGGTGGCGTGGTCTATTCTGTGGGTGGCCGAGGTATGTTGCAAATTGGTATCAGAACGTGAAAGAGAATAGTGGCATGAATCGACTTGGGAGGTTGGGTATGTTATAGTATTCAATATAACCTGAATGTTAAAGTAACAAATGAAGATCACAAAGTTTAATCCCAGATCCCGACTCATTCCCAGGATGGAAGCACTTGATCGTTACAACAACCAATATATCTACCTCAAGTGAGACTTCACAGTGCACTCTATGTACTGCGCTTCCTTCTAGTTTACTAGTGGGGTCAATAGTTTTAAAGGATTTTTGTTGGAAACCATGGTAGACCTGAACCTGGGTCAGCCCAAGAAAGGTAGTAAGAATAGCTTAAGACCAACAACAAATATCTCTATTGTATATAAAAAAAAATATTCCAAACCCTCCTAACACACATATCTATTAGCTACAAATAAGCTACAATATCTAATAACAAAGAACAAATAAGAAACCTCGTGATAATGCAAAATCTCCTCAAACTATGAGGAATCCTCCTATGGTTGTCAACCCTTGCTGGTATGGTATCAATATACTTTTTATCACCTCTAATTATATAATCCATCCACTATAAATGCAACCCTAGGTCAATGGGGACTCGTAGAACAAGGATGGTCAACACGTAGAGCCTCGCAGTACACTCTGTTCTCAACCCATGGGGGTTCCTTCTTTTATTGTTACTCTGAAACATTCCTTCCACCTCCAAACTATACGCCCTATATCCTTTGAGAAATGTCATGATTTCCCTAAGTAAGTCGATACAACTCCAAATATCTCTCCAATAAGAACTCAAGTCCCACAATGTAAATCAAGTGAAGATCCCAGTTGGATCCTCCTCCTTTCCTAGCTAGGATGGATATTGCACCATCAAAACCAAACCAACAATGGAAGGTTTTGATAAACGCTAATGAAACAATGGATCCAATAGCACCATACATGAATCAATCAAATTATAATGTTAAAGAGAAGGGTTACACTACTATTTATCCTTCCTTCGAACCTTCTAGATATTTCCCCTTTTTTTACCAAATCAAACCTTCAATCTATTATCCCTCCAATTCCATTTAAATATAATTATTTATTTTATTTAATGTCACTTTTAGGATTTATCATTATTTTATCCTAATGAAACCAAATAATCCACCCTGAATCCCTTTTTCATTGTTCAATATAGCCTACTGGATTCGTATATTCTATTGAGTCATCCTCCATCACGATCAATTGGAAGGGGACATTACAGTCCTCCCTTCCCAAGATTTTTTGTCCTCAAGCAACTCCAGATCAATATGTTGTAATATCTTCTCTCCTTCTCAGATAACATATTCTGTGGGAAATCCTCTCCATACAACCAAGTACTCTCGAATAAACCTACTCCTCGTCCTCCATTCCCTGACATCAACAATCCTCTTGGGAGATAGAACCAACTTCCCTACTCATCTAGAGAAGGAATATATGCAGAAAGGGTGACCTGTTGTCCCAATTCCTTCTCGAGGTAGGATACATGGAAGGTGTTCTGGATCCTGCTACCCTCTGATATCTCTAGCTTGTATGATACTTCCCAAACTCTCTTGATCACTCTGTATGGTCCATAAAAGTGAGTCTTCAACTTCTCTTCACCACTCTTCTTCAAAAATAATTGTTTGTCAGGATGCAACATAAGAAATACTAGATATCCAACCTCAAAGTTGTAATCGACCCTGTTCCTACCAAGATACATCTTCTATTGATTCTGAGCAGCCTACAAATTATCCTTTAGGACTCTCAAGATTTCCTAACTTTTATACAACCAATACTTGGCCTTGGGAGCTCTACTCTCCCTGAATTCCAAATCCACAAAACATGGAGTGTCATAGCCATACAATTCCCTAAATGGGCTCATCCCAATGGAAATGCGATGAGTGGTGTTGTAGAAATACTCCCCAATATGCATCCACTTTATCCATGCCCACTCCTTCCTTGACACATAGTTCCCCAGGTACTCCTCAATCCATTTTTTTACTATTTCAGTCTTCCCATATGTCTTGGGGAGATAGGTAGTACTAGGTGTCAACTCTATCCTGGATAACCTGGAAAAATACTTCCAAAACGCACTAAGAAACATTCCATCTCGGTCACTGACTATGTTCCTTGGAAGACCATGGAGTATGACCACCTCCCCAGAGAATATATATGTTACCATAGATGTGTTTTACTCTATATGAATAAAAAATAAGTGTGCGTATTTATTCAATCTTTCCACTACCACATAGATACAGTCCCTACCCTGGACCTTTGGTAATCATGTGCCCATAAAAATGTTATCCCACTTCTACTCCAAGATCGACAATGGATAAAGAATTCTTGTAGGATGTGTGAACTCTGACTTATTTTTTTGGAAGATCATGCACTCCCTCAGATGATGAAGTAGATCCCCCTTGAGACCTTTCCATGAGAATATCTTCCTCACCTGCATGTAGGTCTTTATATACCCCTTGCACTCTACTAGTTGTGTTTCATGTACTTCCCTCAAAATATTATCCTTGAGTTTTGACTTAGGGAAAATATAGATCATGTCTTTGTAGTATATGAAGTCATCCACTGCCTTGTACCTGTCATCCTAAATACTTCCCTCCATCATCTCAAAAGTGAAGATATTCTTGGAATATTCCACCAAGATAATGGACGTCCAATCTACTGAGATGTATGTCATGGATAAGGCTACAAGTCTCTTGTATAAGGAATCAACAACTATATTCTTCTTCCCCTTTACACACACAATTTAAAAATCATATTCATGCACCTTACTCACCCATTTTTTCTACTTTTCATTCATGTCTCGCTACTCCAAAAAGTATCTTAAGATGTTGTGGTCAATCCTAAACATAAATATTCCTCCTACCAAGTACTATTTGAATTTGTCCAATGCATGCATGATGGACAATGTTTTTTTATCATAGATAGGATAGAGCTTCTCAGACTCCCTTATCTTTCTTCTCTCAAAATATATCGGGCGTCAGTTCTACATCAATACATTTCCTATCCCCTTAATGAATGCATCATACTATAGGACAAAAGGCTGTGTGAAATATGGGAGTGCCAATACTAGGAAAATTATCATCACTCTCTTCATTCTATCAAATGATACCTATCTATCCTCTTACCATCAAAATTCCCCCTTCTTGGTGAGTTCTATCAATGACACATCTGATTGCAAAAATTCTTTCACAAAATTCATGCAATAGTTGCATATCCCAAAGAATCCTCATAGATCTATGAGTGTCCTGGGGATGGGTTAGTATAGGATGGTCTAGATCTTTTCCTGATTCACCTTTAATCCCACAACAACAATCACATGCCCTAGATAGAGGATGTTTATCAACACGAATTCAACTTTTCCTCCTTGGAAAAAAGTGACTACTCCTCCATAATGGTGAGAATATCGTCCACATGCTTCAGATGTTCCTACTATGTTCTGATGTAGATTAGAAGATCATCAAAGAACACCACTAATAATTTCCTCAACTGTTTTTTGAAGATATGGTTCATGCATGACTGAAAGGTAGTTGTTGCATTAGTCAACCTGAAGGGCATGACTAGAAACTCGTACTGTGCATAATGACACTTGCATGTTTTTTTATGGATATCCTCCTCTCTAAATCGAATCTAGTGGTATCCTAATCACAGATCAATCTTTGAGAAGTACACTTCCCCATGCATCGCATTGATTATCTCATCAATATTGGGTATTGGGTATCATTTTTTTATGGTCTTCTTGTTTAGTTCCCTGTAATCTATGCACATTCTCATAGTGTCATCTTTCTTCTTCACTAATACAATTGACAAAGAAAAAGGACTAGAGCTAGGCCTGATATGTCTCATCTCTAGTAATTCCTTTAATGCCTTCTCTATTTTTTCCTTAAATATCTTCGGATGCCTACAGGGGGTGGTGATCATGGGCTTTGACCCCTCTTCTAGCTCAATGACATTCTCAAATCCTATGTCAAGTGGTCTCCTTGCTGGAAATGGCTCGAACATTCTTTCATGTTTTCCAAGTAATTCGTAGATATCCATAGGGTAATGTTGGTGATCCTATGATGGATTACCCATCTTGATAAGGCTCTCATATCCATAAGACATGTCCCCGTGTCTAAAAAAATCCTCCATGTGTTAGTTAGACATGATCCTGGGGTCACCTATCGACATACATATTAGGATGACTCATTTTCCACCCTTTTCCTATAACTACATCTTCATTTCCAAATAATTCATTGTTATAGTCCAAAATGCCATATCTATGCATACAAGAAATTGGCCCATCCATTTTCATACATTGCCAAAAATACTAACGAGGCTTCCTTCTAAAAAACCCTTTTTTCGATAGTGTACATGCCCTACTGTACTAATATCCTGTGTAGACATGTGTATTGAATGCTACTTAGCCTGCATACACACATGTATTGCATGCGTGTTAGCTCATCTTTACCTCCAAAAGTTGCAAAAAATATAAAATTGCGTAGAATTCGGCAGAGTTTACAGGTTGTGAAGGGTTTCCTAACCATTTTACTCCTTGTAGCCCATCCCAAAACAAAATAACCATATTTTTCTCATATAAAAAGAGGTCTTGGGGAGTCATTGATGGACATGAACAAGAGAATAAGAAAACTCTTCCAAAATTCCTTCCTCTTTGCCCAAGGTTTGCATCTCATTCTGAGTTTTAGCCTCAGCATTCGCCTCCATCCTTTCTCCTTATGAAACCCTTCCTCCTTCCCTTGATGGTATGTTGGTTGTGAGAATATAATGTGGGATTGATGCACTTGGAGCCATGACAGAGGAGCCCAGACTTGGGTTGTAGAGAAGTCGTCGGCAAAGGTTGTAAGCCTTTTTATCTTGAATTTGAATAAAAGAGATTATCCTTGTCCCAAAACCCTATGTTTACATGTTCTTGTTAATTTGACCATTTATATCTATGTTTATAATTTTAAAGTGATTATTAGATATTTTATGTGTTGTTGCATTGTATTCCTAACCCCTTGCAAGTCAGCTTTGGGAGGCGATATGTGATCTAAGAGGTGACAACAAGTGAATGAGATTGACTCCAAGCGTAAGGATTGAAGGTGCACTCATTAACCCTCTCTTTCCTCTCTCTCTGATCCCTTTGTTTAGATGGTTTTGGGGTATATTAAAGGTAGATCAATATTTTAAGGGAGTTATCACTCTGCCTATTCCTTAGACCTAGTTTAGGGGGACTTTCCCTATAGAAAAATTGGCGACTCCACTAGGGAGTCCCCCTAGGGTATTAGTGGGATATTTTGGTTTGATTTGATTTTTTCAGTTTCTTTTTTAGTTTTCCAAGTTTATTGAGTCAGTTAGGGTCTCTGGTCACTTTTCAAGTGCCTACCAACCATCCCAACCCAATTGGTTGTCCAAACCTTTTTCTTTTTTGAAAGTTTGCAGAGGTGTATGTGCCTTGTCCTCTGTATAGAATGCGTACATACATAGTATTCATAGTATACAACCAACATACATACACAAGATACTCATGCAAAACACACGTCTTTGTTTTTGGAAGGGTTTTAAAAAAGAAAGAATTTTCCTTTCCTGACAAGAAGCTTTGTGCTTCTCAAGCCTTCTTGAACTCTTGAGGGTCTTTCTTAATTTTGTTTCGTTGGGTTAAAGATTCAATTTATCTTGCACTTTGTAAATAACCCTTGTTGTTTCTTTATTTTATTTTGTTTTCTTTGAAGGTTTAGGGTGAACTTATAAGCGTTAGATCCTCCTATGGATTCCAGTGAATCTCCGCATTCAAGCAATGGTTTAGGGTATGTGTTAATCTTGGGATTATTTTCTCTTTACCTTGTTTGTGCTTTGAAAAAATGAAAAAATATCATTTACTTGTGATTTTCTTTTCTAAGCATTCAAAAAATAAAAACTTGTTGCATTTAGTTATGCATTTTTGTTTAGTAGTTGTAGCATAGGCTATTTATTATAAAAGAAACGAGTTATGTTTCCAAAATTCCTTCTTTGTTATTTCCTTGAAAGTTTAGTAGTTTTCATTTTCATTGTAAAACGAAAATTTCATGATAGGAATCTTTTTTCATTTTGGGATCTTGGACTATACTTCGAAAAGTTTGCATTTGCAAAGATTAAAGGCCATTTTTCAATTGTAGAACCTAGTTTTCTTTTGTACAAATGATCTAAATCTTTTATTTCTTCTCTTTCGTCTCTTGAAAACACCATAATTTTCACGTACATACCCTTTTGAGTAAATCATGCAACTTAAAATCAACTAGAGTTTTGTTTGTAGGGTTCATCAAGTAGTCTAGGCTCTAGGGCCTTGAAATAAGTGTGGACAGGAAACTCTTCAAGGCCGCTAAAAAAAAAATAAGAGTCTGTGATAGGGAGTGTCAGAGTATAGTTTCGTAAGAGTCATCTGGGAGCCCCCTCTAACACAGGAGATAAACACAAGGTCCTCTGAGGAAAGGTAGAGGAGATAACCCCTCCAAAACTAGACCAAGCATAGTGGGGATCGTATATTGAGAGTCTTTCTTGGGATTTATGCTGATTGCATTTGAGTACGGAGCCTCGTGGACCTCGAATCCATTCAATATCCTCAGTTTTCTTCCGAACCATTTTACTTCGGTACCCTTGAAAGGATTCGAACTTTGTTATCCTGCTCATTACGATCAACCCGATTATTGACTATACCTGCATGGTGACTGACTGTGGGCTGAAAACCTAGTTTCCTATTCTTAGGGACTTACACAGGTAACTGTGGGGGTATACCATGGTACCTAGGGAAAATGTTGGATCACACTTTGCAGAGTATACCCATAGAGTGTTTTCACGTTCGAGTTACACTTACACCGATAAGTTTCTCTAGTGTCGATTGACATAACTATTCTTCCTTCTAGTCAATTATTTGCTTGATTTTCCATTAGGAACTTTTTATTCTGTGCTCTATGTTTTGCGCTAGATTAACCTTAGAGTGTCAGTTGATCAAGTAATAAGTTAGAATATCAATATCTCTGCCATTTGCGTAATCTTCAGGACCTGTAGGCTGCCACCGGTTACTTTGGAGCCACATATTCCACCATTGAGGTGCAGGCTAGATCAAGAGGGTTCATTTCAAGTGACCAGGCCACAGGAAAATGTACTTGGGATATAACTTAGAGAAGACTTTCCTACAATGGAGAATTCCACCATTTCTAACCTCAAATGTTAAGGCTTCAAGCCTTCAACCCCCCTGATCACTGACCTATTAGTGCCACTTCTTATTCAAATAGTCCCTCCTGAGGTGACTTCACCTGAACGTTAGTTTGTTAGATGAGTGGTAATGGAAGAAACTAGTGCCACCTCTTATGGGAGTCCTCATACTCCCATATCAGCTGTCATGGGAGGGGGTGTCATTCCTCCTCTCCCACCTCCACATACTAGGAATATGGTTTTCCATACACCCACTACTTTGGGAAGTGGTACAATCCCTTCAATGACTTTTACCATTGTTCCCTCTATCCATAACATGTTTTTCTCTCCCTTTTCATATGGGATGTTGAGTTTCAAATCTAGTTCGGTCCTAACCTAATATACTCTACATATTATTGGTCTGGGGTAAGGGAGATCTAATGCTCCCTTACAAAGATCTGTCATGGGAACAACTTCCCTGTTTAATGTTATCCCTTATGGTGGCGGTCATATCCATCCTATGTCCCCTTTGCTTGGAGGCACTTTCCAGCAGTCGATCGGGCTTAAAAACAACTCTAATTTATTCAGTGATGGGAGTCATGGACCTTAGTCCTATATGAATCTAGTAGGTTCAATGCCTTTTTCTTTGTTCAGTGCATTTGGAAATAACTCTTTCTGATCATCTGCATTCTCAGCAGGGGGAAACCTTGTTTTTGGTCAACCAAACCCTATGCAAGGCTTCATTCCTTCATAAGGAGAGATGATGAGAGTTTACTCCTCACAAGGTCTTGTAAATCTATGGCAAGGCTCATTTCCTTCGCAATGGATGTCGATCGAGGGAAACCCCTCCCACACTCAGTGGAACCCCAGGCAGGGTTTAGTACCTATGCTAGAAGGGTCAGTTGGGGGAATCCCAAAACAAGGTACTTGGAATACTGTGCAGGGAAATCCTTATAGAAGGCATGTCATCCAACTATGAGAATCATTCAATGATGCAGAATCAAGCACAAAATCCTTTCACTGCTCAGGGCCACCATGGTTTCTACCAAAATCCTAACCACCAGGAAAACATTTCCTGGCAACCTGGTGCCAGCCAAAATCCAGGACCCTCTTTTAATTTTAATCCACCACAACCAAGACTACCTTTCCTAGAAACTCTGCATTTTCTATACTTTTCAAGACTATTGAAAAAGTCGATCTGTCATGATCCGTGTTGACCCCCCATGCTGACTAAGTTTCCCTCAGACATCCCTAAGTTCAAAGGAAAGGATGATGAGGATCCAAGTGATCATGTTACAACAATTCATTTATGGTGCTCATCCAACTCATTAAAGGATGATTATCTTCAGTTGCATTTGTTTCAATGCACTCTTATAGGGGTTGTCACGAAATGGTATATTGAGCTCGATAGCTCGAAGCATGCTTAATTTAATGACCTAGCTATGGTTTTATTAAACCATTTCCAGTTATCGATAAGAAACGATGCCGACATCGAGTTGTTGGCCAACTTTGAGCAAACCAAATCCATCCATATCTCACATCACATCCGAGAATGACATCGACAAAAGAGATTGATCAAATTAAGGTCCCTCCCTCATTTTTTATAGATTGGTTCCTAAATTCCTTGGTGCCTTCGGTATCCAAATACGCACCACATTTGACTTTCAACAAGACCAAACAGAATTTTGGGCCTCACGTCGATGGCATAGTAGGTTCAACACAGAAAAATCCCACAGATCAGTTGACTAATTAGTTATAACAATTATCAATTCAACACATTGTGGCCAGCCAAAATCCTAGTTTGGTTTCCCCCGTAACCCAAATGTTTGATGTACACAGTGTGCAATCGACAAATCTGAAGGGTAACCAACAATTCGAGGGAAAGAGGAAATCTAAAAACAAGAAGGGTAAGGGGGATAAGAAGGTTGTGAATAATGTTGGTGAGGGAAAAAATGAAAAGAGGAAGGTGAAGTTTCCATGTAACCTTTTTATAGACGACCACTTGACTCATGAATTCCCTCATCTTGAGGAATCCCAAAAGATATTGGCACAGAAACATCCTTCCATGTTAACCAACCCTTTTCCACAAGGGAAAAATTTGGCTCATGCTTCCTCATCCACAAACGTGCATGGGGGAAATCAGGGAGCCTCCACTCCTAATACTAAAAACCAAGCTGAAAACGTTTATATGATGAATTATGATGCTCATCTACAAACCAGAGCTCATAATTATGGAATGCCAAAATCTACTAAGAAGGGAAAAGAAGCCTCCAACCCACTACCTCCTCTTCAAATTGAGAATAATGTAGGAGAAGCTATGAATCACACCCCTAAGGGTGTGTTTAAAAAGGATTCTCACAACCCAAACATAAGGGATTCTCATAACTACTCCATTGTGGAGGACCTGACACAAAATCCATGTGCAATGTCTTCTCTAGAAGTCCTCCAGAGTTTCCTATCACAGAGGAAAGCATTGTTTTATTCCTTGGGAGGGGCCGAGAATTCTAACTCAGGAATGATTGTTTTTTAACCTACAGATTATAAACCTCGTCTTCCTCACTACGTCTCTTTTTCGATAGTAGTGGTGTATGCCACAAAATCATTGACATAGAACATTTTCTATACAGTGCTTGATGAGGGTTCCTCGACATGTGTGATTTCATTGTCATGTTGGAAGACCATTGGCCAACCTGAGTTGTCTCCATATCCCACATTCCTAACCACATTTGACGGTTGATCTTTTAGACCACATGGAATAATTCCCTCCTTCCCCATGTAGTTGAAGGGAAAAACCATGTGCGTCGAAGTAGAAGTAGTCGATGTGCCTCTCGACTACAATATTTTATATGAACCATTTTTTGGGTCTTATGTTTTCCTCACGAAGACCTGATCATAACCATTTATCAATTATCATTCTCCCATCCTAACCCTTCATTGGTTGCATCCAAAGTCCCGATGATTGACAACCCACATCTAGGTACCTTTAACTTATCTGTTGTATTGTTTCCATATTTAATGGGGAATTTCTATTATCCACCACCTACTAATGATGTCAACTTAATTTCGGCTCTCCCCAACCATCCAAAGGATGCAATATTCCAAGTCACTTATTTTAGAAAGAGTTACATTAATGACCCATGGATTTTACCTTCCCCATCGGCTTCGATGGAAGGGGTAAGGAACCCTGTAATGGCTATACCCTTATCCTTTGTTAAGGTTGCATACATTATTGTTCAGCAAGCCTTAGCCAACCTTGATCTGGCTCCCCCATAGGAGATATATCCCTTTATCGAGCCTATTTGGGCTCAAGACTCTCTCACCACTTACGATTCTTTGGACTTAGTATTTCCCTCTGACGAGGCAATGTTGGAGGCACTGAATGTGCTAGACAGACCTTGGGATGATATTCACCAGATATATTATTTCTTACCCAAGTTGAGGAGAATAGAGGAAAAAGAGTTCATTACAACCATGGATGGAGATGCCCCTTGTCCCATTAACCCTTTGGCCACACACATGATATATGTTGAGGGAAACATGGAAAGTATAGCTGAAACAATTCCTCTCAACATCTCTAGAACCCATGGTGTCGTGGAAAATGTGTTTGTCAGAGTAGATTGTTCCCCCAAAGAAATTCATATCTACACTGAATTATTTAGAGAGTTTTGCGAAGTCTTTTCCTGGTCTTATGAGGATATTCCATACATTGACCCATGTATCGTTGAACACAAGATCACAACTTACCCTGATGTTAAACCTGTATGATAGAAGCTTCACCCAGTCAATCCTTTCAAGATAGTGGTGATAAAGGCTAAGGTAGATAAACTCATCAAGGCCAATTTCATCTATCCAGTGAAATTGATGGAATGGGTGTCGAACCCTTTTCCTGACAAAGAAAAGAAGGGTATGATCTGTGTGTGTGTGGACTTTAATGATTTGAACAAAGATTTCCCAAAAGATAATTTCCCAACCCCATTCATTGATCATATTTTTGATGAATGTGCGGGTTGTGAGGTATGTTATTTTATGGATGGTTTTTCTAGATACAACTAGATTCAGATCAAGCCTGAGGACCAACATAAAATGACATTTATTTTTCCTTGGGGTACATTTTCATACGAAAAAATTCCTTTTGGCCTTAAGAATGATGGAGCCACTTTTCAGTGGGCCATGTCATTTTCCTTCCACAACCTCAAACACATAGTTGAGGCATATCTTGATGGTATGGCATCACATTCTCATAAGAGATCCGATCATCCTTCCCATTTACAACTTATCTTTGAGAGGTGTCGCTACTATTGGATTCGCCTGAATCCAAATAAGAGTAGTTTTTACGTGACATCGAGAATCTCATTAGATTTTGTCATGTCAACTAAAGGGATCATGGTTTATTTTCTAAAGGTTGAGGCAATAGTTCAATTTCCTTCCCCACGCAAAATCCCCCAGCTTCAAAGTCTACAGGGGAAAGCCAACTTTCTTCGGTGCTTTTTTTCCAACTAGGCCAAAATTACTAAAGGTTTTATGCACCTTTTGAGGAAATGTGTCCCATTATGTTGGGATGAAGTGGCTCATCTCTCTTTTTAAGTGTTGAAATGTCCTTCGATGTCTACCCCTCTACTCAGTCCTCCAATTTATGGAAAACATTTTTTTTTGTATTTGGCTACCGCAGAGTCTACTATTGGCATGGTCTTGGTATAAGAGGATGATGCACTCGAAGAGAATTTTATCTACTATATTAGTCGAGACTTGGTAGGAACAGAACTCAACTACACACATGTTGAGAAACTTTTTTTGGTAGTTGTTCACGATGTCCAACAATTCCATCATTACATCTTACTTCACAAGACCACCATCATAGTTGTCGTGAAATATTTTCAATATGTGTAAACATGACAAGTCGTCGATGGGAAGATCATTCGATGGATAGTCATCCTGGAAGAATTTGACTTGGATTTTGTTTCAGTGAAGTCTAAAAAGTCATTGGTATTTTATGAACTAATCTCGGAACTTTCGGTTGAGAGTGGTAATAATTTTACCGAAGAGTCACTAATCAATGGGGATATTTTCCTTATTGCATCTTCAGACCCTTGGTATGGAGATATACTTGTGTCTCTTCAAAATTTGAAGTGACCGTCTTCTTCTTCTCGCGATGAGCATTGACGAATATGCCATCAAGCACAAAACTATCTTATCATCGATGATACTTTATATCGTCGAGGAGTGGATTTCATTCTCCATCATTGTCTCACTCACGAAGAGGCATAACTTGTGTTGAATGACTATCACAAAGGAGCATGTGGCACTCACCTGTCTAGGTTGGAAATAACCCAAATGATTCTTCGCACTGGATACTTTTGGGCCTCATTGATAAAATATTATGTAGAGGTGGTCAAGAAGTGTCACCCATGCCAGATATTCTCTCGGAAGATGCAGGTACACCCTGCTCCCATGTTTCCAGTTATTGTTGTTAGTCCCTTTACCAAGTGGGGGATTAATTTTACTACATGCCACTTGGTTTCAGCTAGGGGGCATCACTATATCATCATAGTGGTAGACTACTTTACTAAGTGGGTCGAGTCTATGCCAACGTTCAACATTGACGGAGAAAAAACTACACTTTTCATTTTTAACCAGATTGTACATAGGTTCGGTATTCCAAAGGAGATTGTCACATATCATGGTAGTCACTTCCAGAACAAGATGATGTCCAAGATAACATACAAAAATAGGGTTTAAGCAAGAACATTTGTCACATTAATACCCATAGGTGAATGGTCAAGTGGAGGTTGTTAATAAGTCTCTCAATATTATTCTTCAACGAATGATCAATTTGACCAAGTCAAATTTGCATTTGATGTTGTACTCGACACTTTGGGCTTATCAAACCTCACTAAAGGTTGCTACCAATTTTTCTCCCTTCAAACTCGTGTGCGGACTGGAGGAAGTATTTCCCATAGAGTGCCAAATCCCTTCTCTTAAGTTGGCAATGGAACTACTTCCTGACACTACTCCACTTGAGGATCATCTTTTATATCTCAAGTAGCTTGATGAGAAGCGTCAAGATGTAGCCTTGGCCAATGAGGCTCACAAACAAAGTGTCAAGTGTCAGTATGATTGGTCTGTTTTCCTTTGAGTTTTCTTCGAAGGTGATATTTTCCTTGTTTATGACCAAGATAAAGATCCCTTGGGGGAAGGAAAATTCGAACCCATGTGGTTAAGACCGTTCATTGTTAATAAATTTGTAGAAAAGGGTGCATATCAATTGGTTTATTTCGAGGGAAACACTTTATCGGAGCCTATAAATGGGATCTACCTTAAGAAGTATTATGCTTAGAACAATCACTTGGGCGTGACTTCTTGTATATAATGTATAGCTTTATTTATACAGTCTTGTATTTTTGTTTTATGGACGTGTAGTTTATTGTGTTTATTTTCATTGTGGTAGATGTTAAGTGAATTTGAGTTCTTTGTTGGGTTCATAGGCAGTGCTATATGACACACTCAAAGGTTTGCTTCCACATCTTGGGTGATCTTTACACCCTTTGGTCAGTTGATGACTTCTCAAGTTATTTGTTTGGGAGAAGTAACCAATAATGTTGACGAGTACAATGTCGTAATATAATTACTACGTGATGCCTTGTTACATGGTATTTATCACCTCCAGGTTTATCTAGATGCTCAACTAGTCATGTCTCAATTAAATAGAGTATATCATTTCTACGATCCCACCCTTCACCGACGATTCCTTAGTGTATGTCTCTTAGAATGTTATTTTGATTATATTAGGTATATTCATGTTCCTAGGAGATCTAATAAACTAACTAATACATTGGATAATCATGTATTAGATTGGCATATTCCTCACACAAAAAAGTAAAATCACACACATACACTCACATGTAAATACATTTCTACAAAATGTTTATCCATAAGGAAAAAAGATGTATATATATAATAATGTGTCAAAAAAATAATGATATAAGTACAAAAGTGGGCCATAAATCCTCAAATAGAGTCGGTATACATTGCTGGGTTCAATCCATCACTATATAATAGAGTACAAATGGTGCCCTCAACACATATGTGGTCCATTACTAACTATGGCCTAGGATTTTTATCCCTAGTATAATGAACTATGGAATTTGCAAGACACTGAAATAGTTGAACCCAAGTCTGGGGTACCCCTACAACATGTGGTTGCATGGCCGGGGGAAGGTATTCTATGTCTACCATTGACACTAAACAAGTAAGAGATGGGAGGTTCCTTTCTACTCATCACAGTACTCTCTCATCCTTTCCTACTGGTAGTCATCCTACAACTACTAGTCCTCCTGCTCCTATTGGTCTGGCATCTACTCGAGGATGATGTTTGGTCCTTGTGAAGTTGGTTGGTAATACCAGTCCCACATTTGTATATGATGGATCATGGAGTTAGTAATTTGACATTACCATAAACAGGATAACATTTAAAAATTTGAAAATAAAATAAACTTTAAAATGTCTTTACCTATCTCTTTGAGCTCCTCACCAGGGGGCATAGGCATATCAGGATCCCTCAAGAAACTGATCCCTATCTAGGGGTGGTCCTCATTGATAGGAATTTGATGGGCCGACCAGTCAAATAATTTTTCATCAAAGGCCTCTTGTACACTCCCCACACCTTGTAAAGGTAACAAATTTACCCACCTACATAATTCCATAAAGGAGGAAATATGGCCTCATACTATTGTCTCTCACAGACTAAGGCTTGGAGCTCTCTCAAAAAAGAAGGAGCATAACATGGTCCCAAACCTGAAGTTATTTTTGTTTCTTCTTCAGTAGTCAGTCAGTTGTTTTTTCATATATCTGAGCATTGTAGTGCTCCAGTAAAACAAGGTGGCATCTAGGCACTAATCTGCACAATGCATCTGTGCACGTGAATCCTGATGAAGTGTTGTGGATCCCGTGATCCACCCAATCATGTAAATTAATAAATGAAGTTTGAGTCTTGTGATATTATGAATTGGCACCTCATATCCTAATTTCTTAGTGCCAACCTTGCAATACATCCCAATGTAATCTTCTATGTTGTGCGGTCCTAGAGGAGAGGTCCTGAAGTTGTATGTTTCTCCCCTCCTGGAGAGGCCAGTCAAAAAGTAGATATCCTCTGTCATCAGAGTAAATGATTGGCCATTTATCATGAAGGCCTCTGCATATGGATTCCAATACTCTATCAAATGGTTCAATAGTGTGGGTTGTGCCCTCATGAATGGACACTAAAATAATTTCCACATACCAGACTGCTTAAGCATGGAAATGGCCCCTAGATCCTCCTCTACCAAGACATATAAATCCTCATGTTCTCTCTCTCGCCAATGAACATACATCCCGTTGCAAAACAATTGTGAGTTTAGTCCCTTCTTTTATATTTTTGAAATCTTAAAGATATGTACGCTGGTTGTCTTTAAGAAAGTCATGTATGTACATGGGCTAAGTGTTACTTTTCCCACGTACATACGCGTGTTGAGTGTGGAAAACCCACATACACACATTCCCAACCTTTTTACTAGGGAGTGTGCCCTCTAAAAAATGAAATAAGAAATAATGAATGAATGAAAAGGATGAGAGAGGTCATTTGTACTTACTTGGTTTAGGTTTGAAGATCTTTCGTCCATTGTAGCTCCTCGAATTCATGTTTTTAAGGAAGAGGTTTTTTTGGTTTTTTGGTTATTTTCCAATTTGCAATGGTTAAAATGAGTTATCCACCTCTATTAATAGACTTTTTTGGCTCTTTTCGCCCTAGTTTGTTCCTCTTTTTCCCTATTATTGGCCCGATGTGTACTTAAATTTATTTTTGAGAGATTTTTTGGTTTTTCTAATGAACTTTCTCTTTTGTTTTGGTGTTTTTATGAGACAGGTTGCACTAACATCATCTAGTGGTAAAGTTGTTTTTCAACATTTTCATATAGGTTAGGTTCTCATCACATTGCACATTGCATATTGTTGACTTTTTTCACTTTGCAATAGGATTGATCCCACCGAAGTGTGACATGAAACCTTCTATTCTACTTTAGAAGTGTCACAATTAGGTGGTAGAGCCTTCCTCTACATGGATTCCCTAGGTATATCCTTTGTTGCATTTTGGCATCCATGCTGTGAGTTTTTTATATAGGATTGGGATTCCTTTTAGTCTCTCCATGATTGTATATGAAAGCTCCTTTCTTCTTCATATTTTCTGGCTCATACCCGAGGGACTCCCTATGTACATGGTTTGTTGTCTTTTAGGATCTCTTAAACTTTGAAAGAAACATATAATAAGATCTTATTTATTCTTTTTGGTCTCGTTTGGATTACTTAAGAAAAGAATCCCCCTTGGAGTCTTGTTTAATCCCTTATCAAACTCTCTAGAATTGAAAATATTTCCAAGTGATCTTGTTTCCCTTCACGCTTGTCAAAGTAAAATGTGAAGGCACATCTTTTCGATGGTAGTTTACCCCTTTTTCGGTTTGGTCGATTAATTTATGAATAAAGGTATTCCCTAGGAGATTCGATTCGCTAGGAGCGTATTCTCAGGCATAAGTTTAACCCTTTTTTCAGGCTTGAGGGACTAAATTTTCGAAAAGGGGCCATTCTCCTTGGTTTTGGTTTATCACTTTTTCGGGCCTTGGATATTATCTGTGAAAAAGGAATCCCCTCAGAGTCCATAGTTAAGATCTTTTCAGACTCCCTAAATATGAAAATATCATCGACTGACCTTGTTCCTTTCACACTCGTTAATTTTTCTAGAAGGAATATCTATTTGGCATAAGTTTAATGTTTTTTCTGGCCAATATATTATCGAGAAAAAAGGTACACCTCAGAAGACATGTCTCACTGGGAGAGTTCTCCTAAGTTATATTTTGTACTTTTTCAGGCTAGGGATACTAAACTTAGAAAAATGTTGTGAGTCCATAGTTAATCTCTTTTTAGACTCCTTAAAATTGAAAAGATAGTAGAGTGATATTGTCTCTGTCACTCTCGTTAAAATGGTTTTGAGGAGACATCCTTTCGGTATAAGTTTAACCCTTTTTTGAACCGACTGGACTAATTAGGAAAAAGGAGCACTCTGGTGTCTTCTTTTAGTGTTTTTCAGACTCTCTAATCGTGAAAAAACACTATGCTTACCTTCTCTAGGCTCATAAAACTTCACATGGAAAGAGTCTTGTTGTGTCATACTTAATCACATAGCATGTCGCATCCTTGCGCCTTTGGCCTAATGTCGGATCCATGGTGCTATTAACTGAAATTTCAAAGCATTCCTTAAATGTAAGCCTTGTATCATTTTTGCCTTCGCTATATGACACCTTTACCCATGGAGGAATTTTCCTAAGTGTCCTTACCCTGCACATGTCTCCTTGCACTGAGCATCATTATTTTCCATGTGCTTGGAACTAGTTTTATTTCTCATGACACTTGTTCCTCCTTTGTAACATAACATTATTTTATTCTTTTTCAAGATCATTAAAAAATTGAAAAATAAAACAAAAACAAATATTCCAAAAAGAGGGGACGAGATATAAATTCTCTTTTATCAGAAGCAAGATAGTCACCCTTGGATAAAGAACATAATTATGTTTGTTCACCAAGCATTGGGATCTAGTATGGCCTTAGGAAATTGTTCTCTTTACATAGAAATGTGTCCTCCTCCATTTGATTATTCTTCCAAACATATGGAGAGTTTGTGGTGCCTACTGCATCATAGAATTATGTCAATAGTATGTTGCCTAAGTCTCATCATTTTTTCGTACCTTTTTCTAAGGGAATTTTTATCCAACCTGAGTCAGCCATGTTGTAGTTGATCTCTTGACCTTCATGATTCAACCATCCTGAGAGTCCAATCAAGTTCGGATTCAAAATAAATGAAGTTTTGTGCTTGATGATCGAGATCCTCCAGTGTTTCCCCGACGGTATGTCGAAGGCCTCAAATTAGTGATTATTACACTCCTATTTTACTCCTACCTGTGTTTTGAAGGTCTTGAAGTTGTTGTTCGAGCTTTGAAGTCCTCATATTTAGCCACAGACGTCAATGCTTCTTGAAGATGCATATCAAATTGTACTTGTATATCTTTAGATGATCCTGAGATGTAGATCCGATGTGTATTGTTTGCGGTTACACTTTATATAGACATTCATATTTGTCTCGTAATCATATATGACATGGATCTGTAGTGTACTTTCTTGGTAGCCATGCTTAGTTCATCCCGAGCATGGGTATTCTTGCCTCAGAGAGATTATCATTATAACACAATCACAAACGCTCAATGCGGGCTCACTCAACTTTGTGCCCTCCCACTGTGTAAAGATATTGTAATGTATTTTGACCATCAGTTTCTCTTCTGACCTCACACATTAGGGGGCATCTTTTATAGTCCAAAATTTCATATTTGTGCATACAAGACATGGGCCCATCCATTTCCATACTTTGCCAAAAATAATGCTTAGGCTTCCTTCTAAAAAACCTTTTTTTGGTTAATGTATGCACCCTATTGTACTAATAGACTGAATACACACGTGTGTTGCATGTTAGGTAGTCTGTGTATGCACACGTGTTGCATGATATTTATCCCTCATTTACCTCCAAAAATTGCAAAAAATATTAAATTTCAAGGAATTCGATGGACTTTACAGGCTATGAAGGGTTTCCTAACCATTTTACCCCTTGTAGCCCGTCCCCAAACTGAATAACCATATTTTTCTCATATAAAACGAGGTCTTGGGGATTCAATTATGGACATGAACAAGAGAATAAGAAAAATATGCCAAAATCCCTTCCCTTTCTTTTCCCAAGGTTTGCATATCATTCTGAGTTTTAGCCTCATCTTTCCCCTCTATCCTTTCTCCTTATGAAACCCTTCCTCCTTCCCTTGATGGTATGTTGGTTGTGTGAAGATAATGTGGTATTGATGCACTTGGATCCATGACAGAGGAGACGAGACTTGGTTCATAGAGAGGTCGTCGGTGAAGGTTGGAACCCTTTTTATCTTGAATTTGAATAAAATAGATTATCCTTGTCCCAAAACCCTATGTTTACATGTTCTTGTTAATTTGAGAATTTGTATCTATGTTTAGGATTTTAAAGTGATTATTAGAGATTGTATGTGTTGTTGCATTGTATTCCTAACCCCTTGCAAGTCAAATTTGGGAGGAGATATTTGATCTAGAATGTGACAACAAGAGAAAGAGATCGAATCCAACTGTAAGGATTGAATTTTCACTCATTAACCCTCTCTTTCATCTCTCTCTCGTCACTTAGTGTAGATGGTTTTGGGGTAGATTAAAGGTAGATCAATATTTTAAGGAAGTTATCACTCTGCCTATTTCTTAGACCCAATTTCGGGGGATTTTCCCCATAGAATTCATTCGGATATCCACTAGTGAGTACACCCACTAAAATCCTAGAACCACATTAGGATCTTCTAAATCCATGACCTAAAAGTTATCGGTCAACGCATAGTTTCCCAATGTTACTTCTAATACCATGAACCTCTAAGTAGATGTAATTTTTTACCTTTATTTTCATACCACATTGAATCCCTCGAAATCCTCCACGAGGATTCATCTCCTGGTTACAAGTGCAACATCAATGAAGTTGTGGGTGGCCCCACCATCAACCAATGTTGTAACTCTCTGCTCCTGCACAATTTCTCTAACCCTGAAGGTGTAATATTTAGGAACTATTGAAATTGTGGGAATGGTAAATCCCTTGGGGATTTCTTGCAATGGAACCTACTCTATAACATGTGATGGCTCACCATTATCCTTTCCAATTCCCTTATAATCATATTCATCCTCTTCATCAAATACTACCTAAATATAATGGAATTTACCTTTACCCATACATCGATGGCTAAGCTCCTATGACTCTTTACCTTTATAAAATCCCTTCCTCCTTATTTCTCTCAGAGTTTCTTCATCCAACCTGTGCTTCCCTTTCCATATCTTCTGGGGAGGTTTTGACACCTGACCCTTTGTGGAATAAATTTTTTCATTGGTTCCTTCTTGGATGTTGTGTCTACCATATCCTAAGTCTTCATGATGGCATATTGTAGTGTGGTTGGTCTAAGGCCAACACCAACCTCTCAAGGGTTAAAATAAGCCCTTAGTGAATAAAATTACTATCCTTTGCTAAGAAATATCAGTCACCATGATAGCCATCCTATGAAAATCAGTTACATATTCCTCTAGTGTGCCTATCTGCCTCAGTTGTGCTAGCTCCATGAAATGAATCTCAAGGTCTAGCTCTATCGAATCTATCCATCAACCTTTGGGTGAAATCCATATATGATGTGATGTTGGAATGTCCCAATGTTATTATCCCATGGTACCACCACTCATTATCTTCTCCCTCAAGTGTAGGGTGGAAAAATTATTTTATATTCCTTTGTCATTAGGTTAATTTGGAGGTAAATTATTAATGCATTGGAGTGGCCAAAAATGACCATTTTCAACATCATAGGGAGATCACCTGGTTAGGGCCCCAATTAATCCCTTATCCATTTGGGATGGATAATGACCGACTAGTTAAAGGTCAATTACCTTTATCTAAAAGAAAACTATTAAGCTAATTACTAAGTTAAAGGTCCAATTACCTTTATCTAAAAAAACCTTAAGCTAATTACTAATCTAATATATATTTATACAAATATATGTACATGGCCTTATATCGACTAATGTATTTCGATACTTGTGTTTATCAACAGACATAAGAGAAGGAATTACCTTCTCCCAGCTAGCTTGCAAGGAAGAAATCCTTAAGATGACACAGGGGCTCAACTAAGCCACGGATGAACTTGCTCCTGCATGAGGATACTTAAAAAAAATTCAATAAATTAATCTAATTATAAATCTAAATTCAAATACAATGCAAAAAATAAAGGAAACTAATCTAACTTGATGCTCAAGAGATGCAAGGATTTAAATATAGTGGGGCTTAAACATGTTTTTATGATGAATGCAAATTTGTTTAATCAGTTCAAACAATTAACATTATGATTTCCATACATTCGTTTTTTGGAGATTTAAAACAAAAAAAATATGGGCCATTAAAATGCATAAATAGTTCATACAGTTCAATGGCAATAAAATCTATTTAAAATGACAAATTTCTAAATAAATAGTTACTCAGAAATTGGATTGAAGTACAAGAGAAGATTAGAAATAAATAACCTATCTATAATAGCATTAGATCATATAGTTTATGTAATAGACAATCATTCTCATATCAAACAACGGTGCAAAATATGAAATAATTGACACATATTTACCATTAAAAGAGTAAAATTTGCATTAACAAATAAAAGTATTTGAATACAAATAATAAAATTGATTTCATTGCTCTATTTTGCAAATATATCTCCAACAATCCTTTCAAAATCATGAGCCTTTTTTTTTTAAGAAAAGAGATGCAATAGTGCAAATGCTATCTCAAATACAAATATTGAATCTTGGAAAGAAAACCCTCAAATAAATCAGATCTGAGTACTCCTCTTCACCTACAACTAAAATTCATTTACAACAATTCTTATAGTCTCTAAATTTCATAAACGAAGAACCATTGTACACATGAATAAACAAAGTTTTATACATTCCTCCTCCTTCAGGTCAAATCCTCCTTGATTCAACGAAAATTTCCTATCAATCAGCTACAAAATTTGCAGAAAACTAAATCTTGACAAAACCTACCCAAAGAATGCATCATATCTCCCAGAATATTTTGATTATGAATAAATCCTTTTATGATAAGGTAAATAGGCATGTTTCTGAGGTTTGTTATAATCGTTTCTCTAGATTCCGCTTGGTTTTCTTAGAATCTAAGTTTGCAGTTAGCCTCCTGAAACTGGTACGAAATCTAGTATGACTCCCTCAGGTCATGATTTCTCCAAATATCTTCACATTCTGAGAAACGCCTATGTATTTTAGGTAAATCAATCCATTTTTTAAGTGTTTTTTCAACCATTTCATCAAATTTCTCACCGTTTGGCCGTGATTGAATCTGGAAGTTTGCATCCTGGAAATTGACAACACATAAATTATGACCACTCCTGCTTGAATCTGATAATATTTCTCTCAATTTGTTCATTTTCAGAGAAAACGGACCACATAGAAGGCAAATCACCCAATTTGAGAAGTGGGTTTTCAGGGGTTTAAGAAAAATCCTCGGAGTTTTATCGCAATGCAGGATGAAAATTTGACTCCTAAAACATATATGAATTTTCCAATTGAACAAATTTTGGTGACTATAGTTGAACTATGGATCAGTAATAGACACCAATAACAAAAAGAAATCAAATTCATAAAATATATATATTAAAATATAAACTACAATATCTCCAAATAAAATAAAATCTGATTGATATCACATATTCTAAATAAACAAAAATTAGATAACTTAACTGGACATTATGTTTTGAAATTGAGGATATTATGCAAATTTGAAGAAAATAACTCCAAAACAGTTGATAATCACTCAATTGTTAGCAAATTTAAATCAACCAATTAAATCACATTTTAGAAACACATGTTAATTATTGAATGATAAAAATATTCCTCGTAATCTTGTTTTAGAACAAAGTAAATGTGAGGAATTCATACTAAAATTGTTTCCAATAATTAACCAAGTTGTTGTGATTTAATATTGTCCAATGAAAGCCAAACCAATCACCTAAATAATAAAATATTTACATCACTATATAAGAATTTACCAAACCAAACAAATCATATCAATGTAAATATATCGAAGAAGATAATGAGAACATCAAAAGGAAAAACAAGACATAAAAATATCTAGAAATAGAGAACCGGAAAAAAATCAAGGTGATATTAACAAAATTCATATGGAGGGACCCATAATAATTTCAAAAAATTATGGGGGTGTTGTGGCCACAACAATTGGAGACACACGGGGACAAACCAATTATCTTGGGTGTTAAATAGTTCGATTAAATTTATCAAAGATCGAAATAAAAGATTTCAAAAACTTTATTCCAGACTACGCCATTCCCAAAGGTCCCACATAAGATATAAACAAAGAAAAATAATATTTTAAAGATGAAATTACTTGAATGTAGAATTCCAAAACAATGAATCCAAATACAGGAAAAAAATATTAACTTTTAATTACATCTCTACTATTGGATAGTAAGAATATCTAGGAGGTTATTAGAGATTAGTATGCATATGTTATAGAATTACCTATTTTCCTAACATTTCTTTGCTTCTAGTAAGCATGTTCAGTACCCTGGTGAAGTTGTCTATGTACCATGCATGTATTTACCCATCGCCAACGAGCATGTTCAATACCCCGACGGATTTTCATACATTTCCCACATAATTGTTCTTTCAACTCTCTTATGCCACCCTTTTAATAAATATATTTAAAGAATTTCTTTTAGAAATTAGGTGAAGAGAGAGGGGTGGTACATGAGGCTTTTACTTAAAGGACTAGATGTGATGCTGATTGAGTTTGACCCCACTAGTATTCTCTTTATCCACCAAAGTAAAAAAAATGATATGTGGAGGGGTATGGGAGGGATTCAAAGTGAAGAATGTAGGTAATTATTTCCTTTATAAGGTAAACTTATAATACTTGAAACATGTCTTAATGTTCCCCATGGCTAATGGTTAATGTATGGGAAAGGTCAAAACTTGATACTGATGACCTTTAGATAAATGAAATCATATTGAAATCATAAAGTATATATTTTCCCCATGGAAACCAACTCGTATGCATAGGAAAGGTTCTCCCATACAAATCAAAAAATCCAATCAAAACGTAAAACAAAAAAAATGAGAAAATTTCAATCATTGTAAATAGAGAAAGGAAATGCAAAAACTAAAAGAAAAACCAAATCTGAAAATAAACTTCAACTAGGAAACTTATGCCAGTATATCTCAACAAATGTGAGGAAAACATGTTTATCTAAGTAAAGTTGATATTTTAACAGGTTAAATCTTGCGAAGTTGAAGCTAATTGGGATTTTTATACAAACCAAAAATTCAAAATCTATGAACCATGATGATTAAAAAATAAAGTTAAATCGGATTTCCCTCACCATACAAATGAATTGTTTCAAAATTAAGCCTCCATGGAAAA
>SNQJ01S0034820.1:7470-20847 GCA_010110895.2 Picea sitchensis | reverse complement strand
TACAACTTGTTATTTCTTCGCTGGTTTAGAGGCTAGTCCTAGCTCAACTATCCCTCTTTAGCAGACCCATTCCACAATGGTCCCAAACACTATGATTATCTCCACCGGGAACATGGTGGCTATCTAACCTCCTATTGGTACACCGTGTTCATCTAGACAAATCCCATCACTCCCTCTTGGGTATAATGACTTGAATGCTTCTATCCCCATTCCTACCCAAGTTCCATCCAGAGCTTCTAAAGTATTTACTCCTCCTAGGTGTAATGTTTCTTATGGTTCTATTCCAACACCATCCCAGTTCCTCTCTGGAGGGTCTTATCCACCTTTTATAGGAGGATTTGGAACCAATGCCTCTACCACCTATGGAATTTCTACCCCGTTATTCACTTTTGGTAATCATATTCCGGTTGGGGGACAGTATAACCTGCGGGGGAAAATCAATCTGGAGGTCAAACCCAAATTGGGACATCATACTCACCTGGAGGACAACCCCCACTCGGAGGATATAATCCACAATATGGACAGAACATCCCCAGATCACTAGCCCAGTATTGGAATCTTCTTATTCAAGGAAATCCACAATCATCTGGGGGGAAACAACCTCAGGTTATATATTTTATACCCCCTAGTTCAGGTTAGTCATATCTCGGTTCTTCCAATCCCATTTTGGGTTCGAATGTTCAATCTAGTGTCCCTCCCCAATGGAACATCCGCAATCAGTACAACCCTATGGGCTACATGCCTCTGCACACATGTCTGTATCTGTTAGGACCTTCGCCTCACATAAAGACTTCTTATGGTCCTACTGGTATACCGATGGGACTCCATCCCCAAAGTTACCAGTATCCTCCTATGAATAGACAAATACCTTTTTTAGCCACTTTAGATCTACCTGATTTGTCTAGAATCATGAATGATCCTATCCTGCATTCTCCCCACTGGCCCGTGATACTGGCCAAATTATTGTCCGACATCCCAAAATTTGACAGTAAATGAGGAGAGGATCCGAACAACCATGTCATGAATTTCCAACTTTGGTGTTCATCCAACTCTTTTATGGATGATTCCATTCAGTTACGACGCTTCCAACGAACTCTCACAGGTTCGGCCGCAAAGTGGTATATAGAACTACCGCAAGGTTTCTTCACTGACTTTAATACCCTAGCCATGGATTTCCCTACACACTACCAATTATTGATCCGTTATGAAATAGGAGTCGATATCCTGAGTTCCTTCAAACAAACTAAATCCACTCACATATCTGATCACATTCACGAGTGAAGACGAAGACGACGTTTGATCAAACTCGATCTTCCCGATCAGTTATTGGTAGAGTGTTTCATGAAATCATTCGTGAATAATATCTCTCTTGATATTTCCATGGGTGGATTTGTCACTGAGGAACAGGATATCAGTCGCACTCAGTACCTTGACCTCGTTTATTCACAGATGAGTACTCTTTACGACTTACTCTCTGATGCACCTCATCCTTATACTACCGCTACTTCAACTACCCTTGTTGCTTCTCATGCGGATGACAGTGTGATTGGCACTTCCCATGATCAACCTCAAAATACACAAGACTCCCCCACCAATCCCAAGACTAATTCTTCTAATGTTCAAAATTATCCATCTCCTAATCCTCCCACCAACAAAACCTCTGAGGTTAACTCTGTTCAATCTACCCTTGCTGGAAATAATAAATATAAAAAAGGGAAGGGTAAGAATAAGGAGGAGAAAAATAACCCGTAGTCTGAGAAATCCAAAACCCAACCTGCTGATGATAAGGATAATCTCAAACCCCAATACCCTTTCCTTATCTATGGTGATGATCACTATATGAAAGATTGTCCAAGACAGGATGAGGTTACTAAGTTCCTCCAAGGGACCATGAAAACTCCCACACCTATTGTTTTGTCTCAACCTTTCCCTTCTCAATAGAAGGCCCAAATGGTCATGCATGACCAACCCTCTCCTTACACTACTTCTTATGTACTCATGTGTACTAGTGATTCCAGAAAGAATGGTGTCACACTAACCACTCGAGCCAAAGATCATTCTTCCTCAAAGGAGAAGGTTGACGATATACCACCTTCATTGGTTCAACAAACTCCTTCAACTTCACCTCCCAATGGTCCTCTTCATCTCGAAAGACCGAGTCTTGATACAGTTCTTCTCCCTCCCCCAAATGGTGTTGTTCGAAAGTCCACCTTCAACCCTCATGCACGTGCTGCTCAGAACTACAATATTGCAGAATATCTAGCACAAGCACCTTCTGCAATGTCAACTCTTGAAGTCCTTCAAAGTTTCCCTGCTCAACAGAAGGCACTGCTAAAGTCTATCGGTGGAATTGATCCTACAGATACAAATTTGATAATTTTTTACCTCGAAGATCACATTCCGAGACTTCCCCCTCAACTAGCATTCTAGATACAAGTTGTTGTCTCCAAAAAGAACATCTGTAGGATTGTTATTGATTAGGGTGCCTCCACGTGTGTAATGTCTATTTCCTATTGGAAAGCCATCATATATCCTCCTCTTAATGAATCACATAACATGCTTAAATCCTTCAATGGATCTGGCTTAAAACCCTATGGTGTACTTCCTTCGTTGTCTATTACGTTGGAAGGCAAATCGGTCAATGTTGAAGTTGAGGTCTTTGATGCACCTCTCGATTATAATCTCTTACTTGGCCGTAGATGGATTTATGTGATGCGTGTCATTGTGTCTACCCTTTCCCATGTTTTAGGTTTTCCACATCAGGGAAAGGTCATCACTGTCGATCAAATCACCTTTTTAAACTCTAACACCCATACTAGCAACACTCCTTTTATCGCGAAGTCACTGCCAGGGTATGAGAACGTTGGTGTGGGCCTACTTAAATATTCCACTCTAATGGGCATGTTCCCGATACCACCTCTCGATGTTCCATCTCCTTTGGTTTCCTCGATCAACATGATTTCCACCTCGGTTCGCCAAACTCTCCCGTCTTTCGACCCGTGGATCATACCCGAACCTGGTGATTATCTTCACTATGGCGACCAAATGCCTTTAAGTCTGGTTGAATCTTCCTATCATGCCATTCAACCGACAACCCCTTTAACCCCCTCTCTTGGTGATTCGTCTCTTGACCCGTTCAACATTATTTTTACCACAGATGAGATGATTATGTCGGTTATGTTGATGGAAGACACCCCTTGGGATGATGGACATCATTGTTCCATTCTCTTCCTCGAACAACACACCATCGAGAATTACCAACGGATCTCGAATCCATAAACCATTTCTTTCACTTCCTCTATTCCCAAGACATCACACGACATGTTATATGAAGGGAACTTAAGTAATATTTCTCCCACCGTCCCCCTCGACATATCCATTGAACCTGGAGTTGTTGAAAATGTTCATATCAGAGATTCGTTCTCTACTGACGAGGCCGTCTCCTATAAATCACTTTTCCAAGAGTTTTGTGACATCTTCACTTGGAGATATGAAGAAATGATGGGTATTGACCCTGATATTATTGTACACGAAATTAAGACATACCCGAGCACTAGATCTGTCCACCAGAGACTTTGTCTAGTCTATCCACATAAAGCAACTACTATTAAGCTTGAAGTCGAAAAAAATCTTAAATCTGGCTTTATTTATCCTGTGGCTTTAACTTATTAGGTATCCAATCTCGATCTGGTCAACAAGAAACAAGGTACGATCAATGTCTGCGTCAATTATAGGGATATAAATCAAGCTTGTCCTAAGGACAACTTTCCCACCCCCTTCATTGACCAGATCGTCGAAGATTGCACTGGGAGTGAAATATTCTCTTTAATGGACAATTTATCCGACTATAATCAAATCAACATCTTGCCTGTGGATCAACACAAAACAACTTTTATTTTTCCTTGGGCCACCTTTTCCTATCGGAAACTACCCTTCGGTTTAAAGAACGTCGGTGTGAATTTTCAACGTGCCATGTCTTATTCTTTTCATGATATTAATCACATTGTACAACCATATCTAGATTACCTACCGGCGCATTCCATGCATAGTAGTGACCATACAACACACCTCCGAGCCATTTTCCTTCATTTTCGGTTCTATCGTATATGCTTAAACCCACACAAATGTGTTTTTTGTGTGGATTCCAGTCGACTTCTAGGTTTTATCATGTCACGCCAGGGGATCAAGGTCAATCCTTTGAAGGTCGAGGCGATCCTCAATCTCCCTCCTCCTTCTTCACTTCTCCATATTCAAAGTTTGCAAAGGAAGGAAAACGTTTTACATCGTTTTAGCCCAAACTATGCTCAATTAACACTTGGATTTACTCAACTGCTCAAGAAAGGTTCTAAGTTTGTATGGGATTCCACTACCAACAAATCTTTCGAAGCTTTGAAAATGACTTTAACTCGTACCCCATTACTTTTCCCACCCAATTATAGTCAAGATCACCATGTTTATAGTCCAAGAAGATGATTCACATGATGAACATGTCATTTATTATTTGAGTCAGAGTCTCACGACTAATGAAATAAAATACTTACATGTTGTAAAACTGGCCTTGGAATCTATTCAAGCTATCCAACATTTCCGTCCTATATATTGCTACACAAGACCACTGTAATTTCTGATTTCAACCCCATGCAACACATTCTTACACGCCAATTTCTAGGGGGAAAATACTCCAAATGGATATTAATTCTCCAGGAGTTTGACTTAGAATTCAAACACGCTAAGTCTAAGAAATTCTTGGTGTTTTCCAAAATGATATGTGACCTTCCCTGCACTGAGAGAAAGAATGTAGCAGAGGATTATTTACCCGATGAATCCCTTTTTCTGATCAGTTCTGATGACCTTTGGTATGGGGATATCATTATCTATCTCCAAACTCAAACTTTCCGCCCCAATTTTTCTAGCACTGGCCATCATCGCATACATTACCAAGCCCATCAATACATTATCCTCAGTGACACTCTTTATCGCCGTGGGGTTGACTCTGTTTTTTGACAATGTCTCACCTATGATGAAGCTAAGAAATATTTGAATGACTTCCACTCAGGAGAATGTGGTGGTCACATGTTTGGGTATGCTACTGCCCAAAATATCTTACGAGCAGGGTATTTTTGGCCTTTTTTATTTAAATATTGTATTACCGTCGTCCAAAAATTCCATGCTTGCCAAACGTACAATAATAAAATAGTATCACACCCCTCTCCCTTACACCCTGTAGTTTCTGTTGGACCTGTTGAAACAAGGTATGAATTTTTATCTCTAACCAAAGACTTCGTATTTTCCTAGTATGGACCTGCCCTAACTTTGAAACAAACTCTGGAAAAAAATGTAACCGTTCGTGATTCAGAATTCAACGTTTCATAAAGCAGTCATTCTGAAGTTCACAACTCCAAAATCCCGGTGCCGAATTTCCTAAAGGGGTTTTATTTTATTTTTTTAAATATATAAAAGAAGGGGAAATGAATGTTATAAATCCCAATGTGCTTATTCACAAAGTACCTTTAAGTGTGATTAATTAAACCCTTAATCATGATCAGTGAATCTTAAATCTTTTAGAGTTTCGGGTTTCCTAGTAACAAAGCACTCTTGAAATATAGGTCTATGAATTCCCGATTCCCAATTTCTGAAAATCATAATCACAGTTAATCTTGATTAATTAAGGTTTTAATATAGATGATTAAGATTTTTAAGTTATTCACTTTTCACTTTCAGGGGTTGCATATGACATATCTCTTGGGTACGTGATCCCTGAAACTCCGAAATGTGAAATCATAAACTCTAAAACAAAGTCTTAAACTTGAATTTAGTCATTTTAAAACATGATTAGTAATCACTAAACTTATTCCGGGCTTCGGGATTTGACGTTTTAAGAAACAGTCATTTCGAAACTCTAGTTTGTAATCCCCGAGATATGATAATATCTATAACAGGACGAATTAAGATTTTTAAGTTTAAATGCATATCTTTGAGCTCATATTCTTCATTTAAAACATTAAAGTCTTATTGCCTATCTCAGTACATCCATTAAAGGATGATTTAAAAGAACTATAGCTCTGCATTTCGAATTTAATTCTTATCTTTTACAATCACGAGTGATTTGTATTCATTTGGGCTTATAGATTTTCTCATCTGCAAATAGGTTTTCAATCTAGCGCGAATGCTACGGAGCCTAAGAGGGTACTTAAGAAAGTTGAGGGAACTGCTGAAAGAACAGTTATAGAAGGAGATGTCGTAGCTGCTACCATACCCCATGCTATTGATTTTATCAAATCTTGGAGGCAAATATTCGAGAAACTAGATTACGAAAATAAGAACTTCTCTCATGATTATGAGAACAAACTATGGGACATAGCAGAGTTTGAACTTCACAGGATAGCAGCATGTCCATGACTCATGCCATATAATGAAATGATATATTGGGCCTTAGACAGAGCAGACGCGAAGACAAGGATCATTCTAGACAGCCATGGGGTCGTCATCGGTTCCTTCAGGCCAGAACATATACAAGTAATGTACATGCTACCCCCTAATCCTAAGTATATTTATAATGCTGAATTCATAACCGAATTCCAAAGAAAGGAATGAACAGAGGAAGATCAGACATACCCTGATATAATTAGAGGCTGGTGGGGAGTGACAGCAAAGTTCAGGGCCGATACTCACGGGAAATATGCCACAAACTCACTAAATGAATACATGGTCTATGTAGCCATGATGCTTTGCAAACTCTTCAGAAAGAAAAGCACCACTCATTTCCTTGCAGAATGGGTGCCTCTTCTTCATGAAGCAGCTAAAGGTTTTAGTTTCAACTGGGACAAAATCCTATCAGGCAATTTATATAAGGAGGTAATAGAGTATCAAACCACAAAATCCAAGGGCCAACCAGTGGCCTTCTATATGTCTGCCTACATCATGGATGACATATGCTTCATGACCCCTTTCCCTCTGATGAATTGGATTTGGAACCCAACCTCCAATAAACCCATTCATGAATACCATTCTAAGTTGTGGGAGGAAAATGCTAAGGATTCCTTCTATGAAATTTACCACTTCGTGGTGATTTCGGTGCACCAGATGTTGTTTGGTTGTGAGCTTCCCCATATTTCTAAGTCAGTCATGGAAAGTCTCAAGGTCATCACTGATTGGTTTATAGAAGAAATGTTTTCCTACATTAGGGTTTTCGGATGTTCAATCCCTCCCCACGCGCTACCAAAATCTCTCCCTGATAGACTTGTATGCAGGGAGGTGGCTCATCAGATAGTAATAGGTGGCATCGGGAATGAACTAAAAATGGCCCAAGAGATATTCTGGCCTATTTTCCCTGTCCAGGTTGGGAAATATTCACTACTTAATCTAGGGCATTCCAAGGTTGAGGCAGCCACATTAGGAGAGATAAAGTTGCTAAATCGCGATCACAAGAAATATGATCCCCATAAAATTGTGGGTAATTACCAAGTCAACTGCAAGATGAAAACATGCAAACATGAACAGTCCCCTTGTGATGACATGTTCAGAGTAGTTATAAGTTATGATGAAGTGTTGGCCAGGTTTCAATATTTGTCACATGACTTGCAAAATAATTTCCTGAACTTCCAGAAACATTGGAGAAGTTGTTTTCCTAGGGTATTACTAAGAGAAGCATCAACTCAGCCCCCAGAACAAGGAATCATACCCCCAGGTTTTGGATTAGGAAGGAAGGATAAAGAAAATACAAAGAGAATTCCAGAAAAGACCGAAGAATCTCCATGGAAAACAAAAGGACAAAAGGAAGATAAATCGGGAATGGAAAAAGGGTCTCAGACACCCCTAGTGTCTGATAAACCAGATTTCCCTTCATCATCTACAATTCATGGTGATACCCCCAAAACAACAGAGGAGGTAAGATCCACAGAACTAGGTGCTCCCATCGCCTCTTTGACTACATTACAATCCACTTTCGGTTTCCCCCAGCTGGGAGCCCTATATGTTAGTGACCTTGAGCCCATCTCCAGAGAAGAGATTCCTCCATCTGATTATTTTTTCAGTAAGAAGAGAAAGGCAGTGTTGAAGCAAGATATTCATTAAAGGGAAAATGCCATCGTAAAGAAGCACAAAATCATAATAGATGAGAAGAATTTGGGGGAAGAAGATTTTTCTACCAAAGTAGTTGGTTCTATGGGAGCGTTAGCCACAACTAACCAGTTCACTGTTGAAAATATGAAAGCACGTCTGAGACAGAGAAACCTCATGATCGCTAAACTACAAGGCCAATTAAAGGAGAATAAAAAAAGGATTGAAGAAGGTATAAATAAAGGTCTGGACCAAGCCAGAGTTGGGGATAATAAAGAGATTCAATCCCTAAAAACAAGCCTCAGCGAGATGGAAGAGAGAGCGCAGACAAGTCAAACGCAATAAGAAATCATAAATCAATTACAAACAAAATTAAATTCCATTGAAGATTTAGTTATAGATCTGAAAGTTTTCCTGGCCCAGTCACTGGAAGTACATGCAGAGATAGAAGTTGAATAGCAGAAGTTGATTTCCAAGATAGAGATCCTCCAGAGTTACTTCCATGAAGCAAGCAATTCCTTTGATAACATCGTCCTGAAGAAAAAAGAAGCTAAAGCAACAAGGGTTGCTCTTCAAAGGGAAATCATATGTTCAAAGAATGAAGAGACATCCAAAACTATAAAATTATCAGCCACAAAGCAAATCAGAGATGACAATATGCTCAAAGTATGGGAAGCCAATAGAATGGAAAACAAAAGAATAGTTAAAAAAAATCAAAGATGAATGCGAAGAGGTTTTCGATCTCTTAGACAAAAGGTCATTAAACATCGGGAAGGACAATTGTGCAGGGCTTCTAGGGCAGATAAATATTACGAGACACCAATTAAAGTTTAAATAAGATCTAAGTGAGATCCAGATGGATATTTCATAGCTAAAAGAAATGGATGTCACCTTAATCAATAGGTTGTTGATTCAGCCCAACTTAAAATTTCAGTCAATAAAGTTTGCAGATAAAAGAGTTGAAGACTATTTCCCAAAGATACTGAGAAAGGTATATATATTCGAAGCAAAGGAGTTTCCAGAGCCTCCCAAAATGTCTGCACCTTTCCTCAACAAATGCATCGAATGTGTTAGAGAAAAAGAAGGAGAGTCTTCAAAATAGCAATAAAGTACCAATTTGAAAAGTGTAGCTATAAAAATAAAAGAAAGATAAAGAAAATCATGTAAAACAATTTTCAGCTTATTTACGATAAATAGCTAGTTCCTAGAAATTAGAGATTCCCCAACTGCCAAGGATTGGAAATTTTGTATAAATGTAAATTTTTAAGACTAAGAAAAGGATTTTTGGTGGTCATTGTACATGACAAAAAAATTTCAGTGATTAATAAGAATGCAAAGTGGTGATTCCAAATCTTTTCAATCCTGAGCTATGTGTTCCCTTTGTTTTTTCTCATAGCAATTTTTCTTAAGTGTATCTTTGATGAAATTTTAACAATAATTTAGCATAATATTTACTACTAGTTTTGAGTCATTGGGTTATCTAATTATTTACAGTTTTTTCTCTGTACATGCTATCAGCAGTTTCAAGACCTGTAGATTATTTAGGATGCAATGGTTTGTGTTTCATTAGAGTCCTCTTGTCTTTCATCTTTCCTCGTTGCAAAGTGAGATTCTTCCATGATCGAAGCCTCATTTTTGTTAAGCAATTTTGTGTTTTTCACTCATCACTATAATGTCTTTAAAATCTAACTCAGGAACAGGAAATGACCTCTGATCTGTTGAATATTAATCTATGTTTGATTTTTTTTTCTCTTATAATCAAAATCAGAAAGAAACACACTTTATTAAACAAAGTTTTAGACCTTATGCCAACCATTATCCCTCATGACTGTGCCCACCTTAAGACAGCCTAATGTAGAACTTGGCCTTTCTGATCAGACTAACATTGCCCTAAATTTATTTAACACTATCTTGCAAACAACTAACACCCGGGTCGAACTAGAACGTTCATGGGTAGCCATTTAACGGGACATAAGCATCCAAGAAAACTAGGAAGCTCAACGGAGACAGTTAAGGAACCAACCATAGTGGTTATCCTTCAAAGACGACTTTTTCAACCTTAACTTTCTTTACTCGTATAAGATGCTTTAACGATATACTTTAGAGACTTAAAGTATAAACTCAGGAACACCATATTTTTGGCATCGTTGTCGGGGAACAAAGAAACAAATATTTTCCATGGGAAGAATGACATTGAAATTTTCTTTCTTTGATAGTGAACAAAGATAGAAAACTTTTTAAGTCTACCTTCATCTTTCACTTGCCGACTCCAAGATAAATAAGCTATCTTTGAGCCGAAAGAATATAAGGAAGAACCCAGATGACAAACAGACTTCGCCAGTTTATGATCCGAAAAATATTTTAAAATCACAAAGATCCCTTAGACAAATCGTTTCACCGACACATACCATTTGTCAACCTAATTCCACATAGTCGAAAGTTAGGGGAATACTTGATAGATCCATCGCGCTCCCCCTTTCAATCGATACGTTCCCTTTTCCTGAAGTGCACACTCCTACTACCAAGTACTCTGACGAATGCCCTGTATATCCTGATTTAACCCTCATTGATTCTTCAATATATTCATCTTATGAGTCTAGAGAAACAAGTTATTTCCTTCTTGGGCCTTCTTTCTCTAGTTTCCTGTGCCTTGATAATCAGTTCCCCAAAACCTTTCTGTCACATTCAAGTACAACCTAAAATCTACCAAACTTCTGTGAGCTTTCTCCTCATACACTCTGAGTTTCATCCTCAAATCCATCAATGGCTGCACACGGAGGTGCGGAAGCTAGAGGCGGTGTTGTAGGTGGTGTCACAGGAGGAGTAGCAGGCAGCCAAGTACCACTCCCTGGAATATTTTCTAAGGTGGCTACCAGATATGCCCCTCTTTTCCTCTCGGTTCCCCTACACGACCTTCCCAAAAATTACATGAAAATTATTCCCAAATTCATAGGGGAAGGAGATTTAACTGCACAAGAACACATCAATTTCTTTGACCAATTTGTTGACATCCTCGGAATCGAGCACAAAGATGTCTACTCTAGACTCCTCATTCAGAATTTCGAAGGACAGGTGAGGACCTGGTTCCGAGCCCTGGTAGCGGGATCTGTAAGGTCTTACGAAGAACTTGAAAATGATTTTATCATACCATGGGGAGAAAAGAGAGACCACCTCTATTACCTAACTGAATTTGGGGCTCTCAGAAAGAAAATCTCATAATCAGTTCTTGAGTTCACTCAAAGGTTTAACAAGTTGTATAATAAAATCCCGGTTGAGGCCAAACCTTCTCAACCCGTAGCGAAAGTAACTTTCACTGGAGCCTTTGACCCCGATTTCTCTCTATTATTAAGAGAAAGGAGATCAGTAGATCTCACCAAGATGCAAGATGATTCCCTAGAAATTGAATCGAACATGATGGCATTAGGAAAACTAAAAGCCAAAGTAGAAACTGGGAACAAAGAAAATAGAAATTTCAAAGAACAAGGTGGATCCTCTGGACCAGGGAAATCCTCGTGAGATAAAATAGATGAGATGCCTAGGATAATTAGCGAGTTGTCAAATAATATCTCAAAAATGGAACTCGATAAATAAAAAAATGATCATTTTCCTAGGAAAGATTTCATAAGGAATCTGGATCCTCAAGCCCCACAAAAACTAATTAAGAATCAGGATAAAAAAATCCCAACCCCCTGAAAGGGTGAAAACTTCATTGGAGGGGAATACCTAGAAGATTTTGAAGATTTAGACGAGGATATAAATAATCTTGGTGATGATAGTCTACAACCCTATTTATCGAGACAAGATTATGAAAAATCCTTAAATAAATAAAATAGATCGAAAGATGATGTAAGCAATAGTACTTCTAAAGATTTGACCTATCAGGGTATTGTAGATGATATAATAGCCAAAATACACCATAAATACAATTTAATACCTAGAAATAAGAGTCTTCCAACCGCCCCAATGAAAAGGATCCTGCAGAGGGGTGAAGCTGATGAAGCAGCCTCAAAAACTGCTGAGAAGCAGACTGTGAAAACCAACACCGCTAACATGCAACCTGTCATGCCAAAGTTAGTAGGAACACCTGCCATGAAAACACAGGTCCCTGTGAGTGAAACGAAATCCACACCACAAAAGAAAGCTGAAAAGAAGGGAATGGAGGCCCAAAACATAGAGAGCGACAAAGACATGGGGAATTTTAGTCTGGAAAATGAAATAAACAAAATCAAGATTCCTATACCTCTTGTCGAATTGGAAAAAAACCCCATATACATAAAACAAATTGCCAAGATGATTAGTTTTTCAGAAAATGAAAGCCAAGCCAATGTCATTAACTTGGAAGATGACAAGCCGAACATAGTTTTCGTTCCACATTTCGAAGGTGCCAAAGACATTGTCGCCCCCTTCTATATCACGTTAACCTTGTTCGAACACCTACTCCATAAATGCATGTTAGATTCTGGAGTATCCCACAATGTAATGCCTAAAGTCATTATGGATAAATTGGGTCTCGAAATCACTAGGCCCTATGGGGATTTATATTCATTCGATTCAAGAAAAGTTAAATCTATAGGCATGATTAAAGACTTGGTAGTAAATCTGGCAAAAATACCTGAAAAAAGCATTCCAATGGACGTAGTGGTTACCGATATCCCTCCGAAATATGGTATGCTATTATCCAGGTCCTAGGGCGCCAAGCTTGGAGGATCTCTCCAGCTTGACATGATGTATGCTACGATTCCAATTTTTGGAGGACAGTTCACACACCTATACAGAGAAACCAGGTTGGCATTCACGGTGAGTGATCCGCACAACCTGAATAACTACCCTGTATATATCGTTGATCAAGATTTAGGTAATTGTATTTTATCCATTGATGATGATATTGATGTATGTATAGATGAAAGTTGTACATAAGAGAAAACAAAAAAAGAAAAAATTAAAAAGGATGTATATAGCACTGGTGTGTGGAAAATGTTTTTTGATGGTGCTTCATCCTACTTTGGAGCTGGAGTTGGGGCACTCCTTGTGGCTCCTGATAATCAATTCGTAATCCCCTTTTCCTATAGGCTACAATGGAATGTGGACCACACTAATAATGTATGCGAGTATGAAGCCTTAGTGTTAAGGTTAGAAGCCACTAGAAGAATGAAAATAAAAAACCTCGAAGTCTTTGGTGACGCCGAGCTAATCGTAAAACAGGTAAACCGACAGTACCAGGCCAAACATCCTAGGTTGAGGTCTTACAGGAATTGCGTTTGGGATCTGATCGAAAATTTCTTGTCCTCTGTCAAGGTTCACTACATTCCAAGAACCAAA
>SNQJ01S0034819.1:82927-94788 GCA_010110895.2 Picea sitchensis | reverse complement strand
GTATTGGATGGAGCCCAGCTCCAGCTCATTAGTTGGAAATGTGTCATGAAGAAAATAGTGTCCATCATGTAAGCAGGCATAAATAATGAAGCCACTTTCCTACTTGCCTTCTGTGCTCGGTATTCGATAATTCGACTGGTCAGACTGTCAGACAACAATTTGGCCCAGTCGAAAGAGAAACCCTCAGCAACCGTATGAATAAGTAGTACCCATGGGAGGAAAAAGTGAGTAGTGTCCTCCTTTCCATACAGCCTATAGGTCATCATCGCTATATAATTGAATTGTGGCTCTAAGGAGGAGATTGAATAAATCCCATTAGTGTCATCCCTGAATTTCGCGGGGTGAGAAACCCAATATTTGATCAGATCAGGGAATTTTTTTCCATACTACTCGCATTACTTTTTCTTGAAATCCTCTAGGAATTCGGTATTGTGAGTAAGGTTCGGTGTGGGTGACAATTTATACATTGCCTGTAAATGCTTCGGTCTAAAGGTTCCAATTGTCACACTCTGTTCACAGATAATCGTCCTAGTCAGGATGTCCACATGGTCCAACACCCATTTGATCATATCATAATAGGGAAGAAGCCATGGCCTTGCCACTATTTTGTGCATCTCTTCTTGAGCGATGATTTTGTATTTGGTGGACAAGTCATCCTTCTTATTACCGCTGGAATCATCTGAACAGTTTATCGACTTAGATTGCAGAATGTTGGAAACGTACGTCCATGTTTTGACAGAATTGATACTTCGGGGTGAGGTATCAGAAACAACATCTGAACATTGACCTGAACTCTCAGCATCTACCTTGGGAACTTTTTATGGAGCCATGATTGATAACCTTGCAACTAGATCCCTGTCAGAAAAATTGAAGACACAGACAAAAGTTATCCTGGTGAAATGGATCTGTGCACAATAGAGATGAAAACTGAAGTATTGAAAGAGAACCCCTTTGTCTTGATCATTTAAGCCTGTGCGAGTCCTCGCTGACAAAAATGGTCAAATCATTTAATAGAAAGATTTATAAGTAAAAAGAGATCTTACTATCCATCACCTCACTAAAATTCAAATAAATGCCATAAATGCTTGACGATTCGTGACCTGGAAAAATGCAGAAAAGTTTAAAAATTTGTCTGTAAACTGTGTGTGTTAAAGGTTGTTTAAGGCATTAATTAATCTAGTTTAGTTCTTTTAATTAAGTGTGCTTTAGTCGCTAATTCCTTTTTTGGTGTCCACCGTATCAGATGACTTCGCTCATAGCCTTTGAACCCTAAAGACCCGAAATCGTGATAGTGCAATTTAGTTGATTGTTTGTTATTTGACTCAAGTCTTTAATTAATCCACACTTAATTAATAAATATTGTGACTTCGTGGATCGTATTTACAAAGGTGCTTCTTTTTGGGGAAGCAATCGCCGAGTCACGAAATCACGATAATGATTAACTAAGGTTTAAAGTGATTTACTCTGGGTACTAACTTGGGTAACTTTAAAGCAACTTCGTGACTTCGCAGATCGAAGTTACAAAGGTGATGCTTTTTGGGGAAGCAATCGTCGAGTCATGAAATCACGATAATGATTAACTAAGGTTTAAAGTGATTTACTCTGGATACTAACATGGGTAACTTTAAAGCAACTTCACGACTTCGCATGTCAGAGGTTTGAGAAATGCTCAACGTGTAACTCCCGAGAGAGAGAGAGAGTACAAGGTAATAAAAAGGTGATAATCCCTACTTAGTCATTTAGTAATGGTGATTAGAACTAAAATAGTTTTCACCACTTCATGTGTCGGGATACTGCAACTTTAGTGGGTAGAATCATGAAATAAACGAAGTCCCGAAATCCAGCTTTTTTGGGCTTAAGTATAACATTTCACCTATTTAGATAAGGGTGGATCCAACAGATAGTATTACTACTTTCTTATGAATAAAGAGAAAGAGGCATTTTTTGGAGACTGGTGATTATGGTGAATGTGGTTGATATTTTTTTTAATGACTTTACTACTTATCTGTGTCTTATGAGATTATTTGTGTGAACTATTTCTGTAGTTTTCTCTCAAGCATGGATTATCAGTTGTTTCCTTTATTAAACACAGTCATAATGTTATTAAACCTAGGCACAATTTTTGTTAATTTGTTTAATTGCATTACAGTTTTGTCATCACTCAAATGTATGAACTATTTCTTGTTTGGATGATATCTTTCCTCATTGTGTTTAATCTTAATTATCTATCTTCTGATCGAGATAGGTAAATTTAGTGTACAACTACATCTTACCTTAGTTTCAGTTAGCATCATTTTAGTTTAGTTTTAGATTTTAATTCATTTGAGAACTTTTGGTTCTCAAATTCATATTTTGATAGTTAGTTAGTTAGATTGGTAACGAGGCCAACAATCAGGTTAGAAACACTAATCCAAACAAGAGTGGGTCTAATTGAGACTTGTTGTTGGGTGTTTTCCCTTACCTTATTGAATGGGTCATTCTATCCCGTCAACATAAATGGCACTAGAAGGAGGGCCATAGAACTAAATGGCTTCAAATAAAAGTAAAAACCCTTCTTGTTCTATTCTGAAATTGAATACTTCATTTCCCATTGATTCCCATCAATTTCATTCTAACCATGCTTATCTTCCCCTGTCGTATGTTGTGAACATATCGGCTCAGGATAGTACTCAGTGTGCTTCCACCCATTTTGAATCTACGTTCTCTTCACCAAAACCCCGCATATTAACCCTCCCACAGATTGATACCATTCTTAAACAGAACCAAGAGCGTGTAGATCGTGTCCTAACCATAGAATGGAGTAGACAGACAAGTCAACCTCCCATTGACTATTATCTACCTCAAGTTCAAGAAAATCATCACAACAAAGATCCATTCTTTATTAAACATTTCACATATCAAGAAAATCCTACTGTCGGAACCCCAGAATATCACCTGCCCAAAGATACATCTGATTTTGTCGAGATATCTGATTTCGAACTCGAATGTTACTTTCTAACTGGTGGTTTCATTGGTATACCTTCCTCTCCTTTGGAATCTTCACCTTATACACCAAGAAATGAGTCAGAAGAGGACTCTGAGGAAGAAGAAGAACACAAAAGTGAACCAGAAAACAACCCATTACAACTTGTCTTGTATCACCCTCCAAATATGGTCTGAGCTAATGCAAATCAAAATCCCCCACCCTATCAGCCTTGTCTTTTTCTCGATGCAATCACCATACTTGGGATTTTGCATGATATGCCCAAACATCTAGAGAATTGTTTTCCAAAGTTTGACCCTGACAGAAAATATTTGGTTGAAGACCATGTTAAGGAATTCTTGCTATCTGTAAGACTCCAAAGAATTTGGTACAAATATGTTGTTTGTCGTTTGTTCCCCCTTATATTTGAGAATAGAACTTCGACATGGTTTGTATCTTTAGAGAAAGTCTCCATCACTAGTTGGAGAAATTTTGAAACCATTTTTCGTAGGAAATTTGGGGAAAACAAAACTCCAACAAATTTAGTCTTGGAACTATCAAGAATTAAAATGGATTCTAAAGAATTGGTCAATGACTACAATCAACGTTTCCTAACTCTATTGAAACAAATCCAACGAGCCTATAAACCTGTTGAATACGTTTCCATTGAATTCTACACCTATAACTTTCCCATGTCCATGGTGATGTTTATTAAGAATGTTGAGAAATCCACCCTTGAAGAATCCTTCCAGGAATCCCTTAAAGTTGAAAAGAACATGTTGAGTTTAAAAGGGAATCCTGGGGTAGAATCATCTAAAGACAATGTTAAATCCAAAGAATCTATGTACAAACCCTCTAAAGACAAGAAAAATTATGATTCCATGGATATGGAAACTCTCCAGCGAATTGTTAAAAAAATCTCTAATGAACTGATAGATTTGAAGAAAAATGGTGGAGAAGGATCTTCAAGCTCGAAGAATTTTTTTAGATTTCCTCCCAATAAAGATAAGAGTACTCTTCCAACTAAAAAAAAATCCTTCCCAGGAGGATGGAATTAACATGGAAGATATTTTTCAAGCCTTACAAACTTAGGCAACCAAAAATATGGTTGAGGTTAAGGATGAAGGAGAGGATAATCAAGAGAAACAAGAATAGTCTTGGGAGTCTCAAGGAGATGAAGAACAACAATTGAATTAATTTTGGGATATTTCTTATGGTGGAGAGGAAGAAGAAACAGAAGAAATACACCTATCCTAAAATGTTGTAACTACCAGAAGTGCGAGTAAGAACACTTCATCTAACACCCAAAAATATTCCAATCCTCCTACAAATACCGCTTATGATACTAAGAAAACCTCATCTCCTGCAAACACAACTACTCCCAATCTTCCTAAAACAACACCCTCCAACCACAAAGCAACTGATCAAACATCTAAACCAAGTGCATGTTCCATTTCCCCAACAAATTGGAGTATGATTTCTTGGAATATTTGAAGAAACCCAAAGCCAACATTTCCTTTTTTGAACTTATGAAACTCCACTAGATTAAGGAAAATTTTACTAAAACTTTGCGGGGAAAGGATTCCAATGGCACTAAAACAAATCATGCAAGGAAAAAGAAAGGAACAAAAAATTCTATCTCGTACAACAACGATACTCCATCCAAGAGTCAAGTGGCTACAAATGCATCCTTAATTGGACAAAGGTCAAGATCTACTACCTCCCCTTTCCTAATTACCTTTGAAATCTTTAATAGAAATGTTCTTAAGTGCATGGTAGAGTTAGGATCTTTGTCTATTGTAATGCCCCTTAAAGCATGCGAGAACATTAATGTCAAGCTAGAGGCATCTAATATTCAAATTATTTAGTTAGACAAAACTCGATTCAAATTAATTGGGGAACTAAATAATGTTTTAATCATAATGTTTACTAATCCTAAAATTCATCAAACTATTGATATCATTGTGGTAGACATACCTAATAATTATGGAATGCTTTTGAGTAGAGATTGATATGCTATGCTGAATGGATATTTTGCTACTGATTGGTCACATTTATGTCTTCCTTTCGATGGAAAACTTAACCAGATAAGGATTGATAGACAAAGATACATGAATCACATGGTTACTAATTTAAATGACCCAAATGAACCTATGATGTTTAACAATTCAATCTTGGGAAATTATTCATATGACACTTTTTGGGGAATTACACATCTAAAACATCTTCCTTTTTGGAATCGAACACACAATCTGAAATCCTTCATTGCACTTATATTGTTGAGACAAACTGTAATATAGCAGATCAAAATAACATTACTTGTTGAAATATTGTAACTACGAAGAATATTCTACTTAATATTGAGTTATTATCATATAGATCAATCCCATTTTGTGAATTGATCATGTCGGGACTTATGTATGAGTAAATCCGTTTTTTGGATCGGTCAAACCCTAATTATATTATGCTAACTGAGAAGTAGGTCTATAGGGATAATTAAAGTGGTTTTAGCCACTAAGTGAAGAAGTCATCCCTGCTTGATGAAGAGACACCACCCTAGCGCTCCTCAACTAGTATAAATAAGAGAGGCTAGCGCCTCATTCACTCACTCACTCAAGTCACTCATCTAATGTGCAAGTTTGAAGGAAGCTGTAGTTTCTGGAAGAAGGAAGAGAGAGGTGCATTGATCAGTCTTAGATATTCTCTAGGGCTGGTTTATTATCTTGGCATTGTATTGGCAATCTATATTAAGGAAATTTTTGTTGGGTTTTCTTCCCCATGAGGGTTTCCCAAGATAAATGTTGTGTACCTTGTGATTGTGTTTCTTTCAGTGATCCTTCGTATGCTACTATTGTATAGTAAATTGAAAATAACTTAATAGAAGCTCTAAATTTAACATGGAATCAGAACTTGATTGAATAGATCATATTTTACTGGGTAACTAAAAATGTCATTATTGTCGTAGAAGAAAATTAGGGATTTTTTTGGAAGATAATTTCATCCTAAAAAGTGTCCAGGGAAGTGTGCCCTAGCCTAGCGAACTCATTATCATCTTGAGGGCACCTTTTTTAGTGGTCAGAGCCTCTGAAAAGTGAAACCCTAGTTTTCATTAGTACCAAAAAACCAGGAAACCAAAACAAGTACCAGAAGTACCAGTCCATATTTGTGCAGGCCCAATTTCAAGGAGTAAAATTTGGATTTTCTGAAGATAGACTGCACCAACCTATTCACCTCAGCCAAGCACACCTCCTGGTAAGTTCAAATCTAATTTCTGAGCACTTTCAATTTTTGGTCATTTTCCCAGCTCCAGGTCATGATGTCTGCAAGCACCAAGCTTGTTGACATGTTAGAAGGTGTGAATAACTTTTGTGGCTGGAATTATAGGATTTCACTCATTCTTGAATAGAATGACCTTGCAATATTCATCAAGGAAAATGTACCTGAACCCGCAGATGCTACAACTAAAGGAAAGTGCCAGAAAGATATGGTTAGGGCCAAGAGAATCATTGTAGAATCTATTAAAGACCACTTGATCCCTCAAGTTTATTCTAAGAATAATCCAAAATAAATGTTTAATTCCCTAACCATAATGTATGAAGGAAATAACATTAACCAGAAGATGAACTTGAGGACCCAACTCAAGAATAAAAAGATGCAGAAAGGAGAAACCACCCATGACTATTTCTCTAGGGTTTCTCAATTCAAGGAACAACTAGAAGCAATTGGAGACAACCTAGATGAATATTAAATCCTAATGAAATCTCTTAATTCTCTCACAATAAATTGGGATGCCTTCATCCAAACTATTTGTGTAAGAAAGGAGAAACTCCAATTTGATAGTCTTTGGGAAGAATGTGTTCAAGAAGAAGCAAGAGTAGCTAATCAAGAAGCATTTATTTTAAGGGATGCAGATCAAACCCTAGCTTCTCATGCTAAAGGAGGAAAGAGAAGGTCTCATTTCAAGAAGGAGACCCACCTACATAAGGAATATCACTCTCCAAGGAGATTCCAGAAGTTTCAGAAAGGTCTAAGAAGAGAAAATGATTTCTCCTCTTATCAATGTTACCATTGTGACAATGATGGGACATATTGCTAAGAATTTTCTAGATAGAAGAGAAGAATACAAGAAGAGAAATAACAAAATACAACATGCCCATGCAGTTGAATATGATGAGCCACCCACAAATATGATTAAAGAAAATATTAAATACTATGTCTTATTCTCTGCCCTCTCACGATCAGTGTCACCTGGAGAGGATACTTGGCTCATAGATAGTGGTGCTTCTAAGCACATGACAAGATAACAAGAAATTTTCTTTAGCCTTATAGAAAAGAACTTTACCTGGAAAGTTACACTTGGAGATGATTACTAGTACCCTATCAAAGGAGTGGGAGAATCCACCTACAAACTTGATTCAGGGACCCCAATGAAGATGAAGGATATACTATATGTACTAGGTTTGACGAAGAATTTGATTTCTATCTCAGCTTTAGATAAGAAATAATTCAGGGTTGCATTTATATATGGTGAAGTCCTTATGTGGCCTAAAGGAAAAACCATATAATATGCAATTGTTATTGGAACAAAAGAAGGTGGCCTATATAAGTTAAAAGGTCACTTAGATGCAGCCTTGAATCACTCCACTGAGAGTCCATGTGAACTTTGGCATAGAAAAATATCTCACATCAATTACAAATCATTACCATATGTGAGCAACGCAGTTATAGGTCTACCATAATTCAAGGTTGATCATGAAGGTGTGTGCAATGGATGTGCACAAGGAAATAACATAAATAATCATTTCCTAAAGAGCGACAGTAAAGCAAAAGGAGTATTGAAACTCATCCACTCAGATGTATGTAACCCAATGCCATCAATATATGTTAGTGGGTATGTATACTGTGTGTCATTTATTGATGACTATTCTCGCAAGACTTAGGTTTACTTCTTGAAATCAAAAGATGAAGTGTTTGGAAAATTCAAGAAATTCAAAGCCTTGATAGAGAATCTTTCTGAAAGAAAAATCAAGATCCTTAGGTTAGATAATGGAGGAGAATACAGCTCAAAATAATTTGTAATATTTTTCAGAGATGCCAGGATTAAGAGGGAACTCACCACTCCCTACAATCCTCAAAAAAATGGTGGAGCATAAAGAAAGAACAAAACTATAATGAAAGTAGTGAAGACTATGATCCATGATCAAGATCTTCCAATGCACTTATGGGCTGAAGCATCAAGAACAACCATGTATGTTAATTTTTTTTTATCCCATAGTGCACTTGGGTTCAAAACAACCAAAGAAATGTTCTCTAGAAAGAAGCCAGAAGTAACCCATCTTAGGATATTTGGTTGTCCAGTGTTTGTACACATTCCAAAAGAGAAGAGAACCAATACAGACCCTTCAGGAAAGAAGGGAATATTTGTTGGATACTGTGAGGTTTCAAAGTCCTTAAGAATTTACATACCAGGTTACCATCATATTGAGATCAACAGAGATGTAACCTTTAATGAATATGCAACACTCAATAAATCAAGCTGATTTCATATTGAAGAAGTATATGAAGAATATCATGTAGCTCCCAGAGTTGTAGAACCAGTGAGGGAAGTCACAACTTCCCCTAATGATGAGATTCAAGAAGATCATGATATGATAGAATCTCATGAACCTCCCGGATGATGATATCTCACAACAGAAAGCCATCTTGGGAAAGGGAACTTATTCAATATGGAGAGAAGTATGGTACCCCAGAAGGAACCATGAGACAAGTCAAGAAACCTAAGCCATTCTCCAGTTATATGGCTTTGATGTGTGATCTCATAGAAAAGGAGCCTACTTTCTTTGAATAAGCCATCCATAAAAAATAATGGGCATATGCCGTGACAGAAAAATACCAATCCATTATAAAGAATGATGTATGGGAAATAGTTCCGAGACTGAAGAACAAAGATGTGGTATCTTCCAAATGGTTATACAAAATAAAACATGCTACTGATGGAAGTATTAAAAAACATAAAGCAAGGTTTGTAGCTTGTGGATTTTCTCAAAAGGAAGGAAATGATTATGAAGATACACTTCTATGAGAACCATCATAGCTCTTGCAGCCAAGATGAAGTGAAAGTTACACTAGATGGATGTGAAAAAAACCTTCTTAAATTGTGTTATTGAAGAAGAAGTGTATATAGAACAACCTTAAGGGTTTGAAGTTGAATATATAAAGAATCATGTTTGTAAGTTGAATAAGGCTCTGTATGGATTGAAGCAAGCTCCTAGAGCTTGGTATGGAAGAATTGACAATTTCCTGACGAGGTAAAGTTGATTCTAACCTTTACTTCAAGGTTATGAATCATGAGCCAATTATATTGTTGTTGTATGTGGATGACTTATTCTTAACTGGAGAAGAAAATATCATCACTGATTGTAAGAAGAAGATCATTGTATAATTTGAGATGAAAGACCTGGGCCTGACGCACTATTTATTAGGTCTTGAGGTCTGGCAAAGCCCAGAGAATATATTCCTTAACCAAGGGAAGTATGCAGTTGAAATACTGAAGAGGTTTTATATGTTGGAGTGTATATCCATGAACACACCCATCGAAACAAAGTTGAATCTCCTGGTTGATACTTCGTCAGAATTGGTTGATGCTACATTGTACAGACAAATCATTGGATCATTGATGTATCGGGTGAATACCATTCCAGATATATGTTTAATTCTGAACACCTTGAGTCAGTATCTGGTAGAGCCCATACGTGTTCACCTTGTTGTTGCAAAACATGTGATGAGATACCTTAAGGGTACATCAAACTTTGGTCTATGTTATAATGGAGATCATGAATTCAGATTGGTTGGTTACACCGATTCAAATTGGGATGGAAGTGATTCTAATAGAAAGAGCACTTCAGGATGTTGTTTTAGTATGGGGTTATCCATGACTTCATCGAAGAGTAGGAAGAAATACATTATTTCTCTTAGCATAGCATAAACGGAATACATTGTTGCATGTTCCACCAGTTGTAAATCCATATGGCTTCGGAAGTTGTTGACAGGTCTATTTGACCTGGAGATGGAAGCAACCATGATTATATGTGATAACAAGAGTTGCATAAAGATGACAGAGAACCATGTGTTCCATGACAAGTCAAAGAACATAGAAATCCAATATCTCTACATTCGTTATATGGTGCATAGGGGAGCTAAAAATATCCAATATGTTGGCACAGATGAGTAGGTTGCAAATGTGTTGACCAAGCCTCTGTCTCATGTAAAGTTTGAACACTTTCAAGACAAGCTTGGTATAGTCCGAAAGGACCTCCTCTGAAAGGGGGTGTGATGCTAATGATACTATGGTATCATGACCAACAATGGGTAGCTCAGTTAGCATTTTATATCTTAGGGGACTGATCATCAATGGAAATATCCCGAAGGTCTAGTAAGGACAGTCTGTCAGAGTAATTGTGCATGCATATGCCAGTTTTGGTTAGTAGTGGTAGCTCTGTTAGGATTTTTATAATCCTATGGAATATTATGATTCCTGGGAAGATTTCGAAGGTCCGGTAAGGACGGTCTATCATAGTACCACGTGGTAGCTCCGTTATGATTTTATATCCTAGGGAATCTTATGATTTCTGGGCAAATCCCTAGGGACTGTCAGAGTACCAAAAAATGTTGTTGTTACACTTGCCTCATTTTTTTTCTATATGATGTTGATGATGTTGTTGCTCCAACCTCATGTTATTGATGATGTTGTTGCTCCAATCTCGTGTTGTGATGATGTTGTTGCTCCAACCTAGTGTTGTGATGATGTTGTTTCTCCAGCCTCGTGTTGTTGATGATGATGTTGTTGATGTTGTTGTTATATATTTTATGTTAAATGATGTTGATGTTTCAGATTCCATCTCCATGTTATGAATGATGGTGATGATGTTATTCCATCTCCATGCCATGAATGATGATGATAATGATACTCTAACTCCATACTGTGAATGATGATGACACTCTAGCTCCATGTTGTGAATGATGATGTTATTGATGATAAGAAAAACTTCCAATGATTTATATATATGCCAGTCAGTGTTCCAGATGTTGTTATTGTTGCTTCCCTCTCTCTCTCCCCTAATGATGTTGTAGAATACCCTTCTTGTTAATGGGGAGTGTTGAATATTGTAACTGCGAAGAATAGTCTACTTATTATTGAGTTATTATCTTATATATAAATCCCCTTTTGTGGATTGATCATGTCGAGACTTATGTATGACAAAATACCATTTTGTGGATTGGTCAAACCCTAATTATATGATGTTAATTGAGAAGTCGGCCCCTAGGGATAATTAAAGTGGATTTAGCCACTAAGTGAAGAAGTCAGCCCTACTTGATGAAGAGACACCACCCTAGTGCTCCTCCGCTAGTATAAATAAGAGAGGTTAGCCCCTCATTCACTCACTCACTCACTCAAGTCACTCATCTAGTACGCAAGTTTGAAGGAAGTTGCAGTTGCCGGAAGAAGGAAGAGAGAAGGGCATTACTTAGTCTTGGATATTCTCTAGTGTTTGGTTTAATATCTTGGGATTGTATTGGAAATCTATATTAAGGAATTTTTTGCTGGTTTTTCTCCCCCATGAGGTTTTCGAAGATAAATGTTGTGTACCTTGTGCTTGTGTTTCTTTCAGTGATCCTGCTTATGCTATTATTGTCTAGTAACTTGAAAAGAACTTAATAGCAACTCTACATTTAACATTACTTCTAGTGTACTGTCCAACATCATCTCCAAGGATAAATTAGAGATACTTACTAACTCTTTTAACCCCAATAATTCAAAAAAAAATTGAAAAATTAAAATAAGCTATTGAACCAAAAAAAGGAGATCCTAATATGTGGATGTTATTTTTTTATGGATCCA
>SNQJ01S0034819.1:27015-70314 GCA_010110895.2 Picea sitchensis | reverse complement strand
GTCGAGACTTTGCGTCCCTTGACTTCTCATTTCCTCAAACTCTCGGGTCCTGAAATGTCGACCCTCGAGTTAGACCCTTAGCCAACTACTAGTGCCTACCTCCTCCTTCTACCACATGACCCTGTCCTATGACCTAGGACCAATCCACAGAGCGGGTCGGGGTTTCGTATACCGGGATTTCGCGACTTACGAAACCGAGGGGTCTTTCCCTTTGGTCTCCCGGTCGTCGAAATGTTGAAACTTGTTCACGCTTAAACCAATGGCCCATATCACTCCTGGATCAACGACCACGATCACGTCATGATTTCACGAATCATAATTTTGTGCGGTCCTACCCTTTGACCACTCTAAGTCGTGAGTCAATGAAATGATACCCGACTGCCATGTGTCCTCTGCCGGAGGACGGTTCTGATTTCTTCGGGACTTTCAGGACTTTTCCAAGTACATTCTCCTACCTATGCCAAGGTTAAGCTCGATGGTCAATAGAACTCTGACAGATCCTTGGATCTATGGTCCTGGAATCCATCTCTACATACGAAGGTTGAAGGGGTCAAGGCATTAACACCTATGCTCCTCCTCTAGATCCATTGGTCCCGATAGATCTAGGGTATTTCCGAAAGGATCCCGACCGTTTGTCTACTAAATGACATAATACTCCCTTTCGATAATTGGACTCGCTATCCTTTCTGATCTTGAATCAGGAAATGCAGCCTCTCGGAGCTTCAAACTCCCATGACTCTGAGACCTTAGAGAGCTACTCTTTCTTGTATAAGGTTTCCAGACCCGGATCACATGAACCTTCAGACGGTTCTTGGGAAATTGTCATTGATCTTAGTTGAGTCTCTGGGTAAAGGTTCGGTACGGTTCCAAGGTGTATGGGGTAATTCCCGGGGAAGAGTGCTCTCGAGGAGACTTCCTAGAATATTATGATAATCAAGAAAACAAGATGATTCTCGGTGGAGTGAACTCATGCCCTAGACTTAATTATTTGTACAGAAACCAACTATGGCATGTAAGTATACACATGCATCCATTATTTCTAGTCTAAAACATCAGGCAATCATTCCACACATAAATCATTATGGGTGTATAAACATGAGCGTGTATTCATGATATTCAATTCAAAATACAAGGCATAAAACACTTATCATATCCACCAAGCATGATGAAAATGATGAGAGGGGCACTCGTTTCCACCCAACCATAGGCCCAGTGACTCCAAACGGATTTACCACTAGCCACCCCCTAGCTAGACCACAATGCTCTAAGATTCAATCTCTTACTTCCATCTCAATGGAAGTCAAGGACGAAGGTTACTCTCCTTCTCCTGATACAGAAAAATAATCTAGGACAAAGGTTACTCTCCTTCTCCTATGTTCATAACTCCTTGTGTTTCCAGAGTTTCTCCAGTTCTCTTCCGCGATCCATGTCACACGCGCTCTCTCTACCCTTTACGACACTTCCTCTCATGCCTTTTTCTCTGCAAGATTACATGTGGCATGAATTTCCCCATCTGTGGTCAGGTCTGAGAGATTTTATGGATGGGTGGTTCACCCCCATCCCCTCATTAACTCTTGAGGAGCCTCCCTACCTACCAATCTGACGGGAAATTCATTCCAGGGTCAGATAGTTGCTTTGGTCTTTAAGCAAGTAAAAACTAGTATGGTACTGGCTCGGTGGAAGTTAACGCAACCATTCCAGGTCCCTTCCACCACATTTCATTAGCCATCGTGGTCTCTTTTAACACATCCCCCTCTCAATAGTCATGTAACACATATTCATAATATAATTTACATTTATCGACTTTTTATACAAAGGTCCATCGAAACAAACGTTCACACCTTCAAGTTTACCATAGTTCCTGGTCAATATAGTTATATTTACAGACTGGGGGAAACAGGGTGTTACAATTATCTCCCCCTTAAAGGAATATTGTACTCGATGTTCTATCTATCTATATGAAGTGTATGTACAGAAGTAAACAAAATCGGATATGCATGTTTCACGTCATCTTCCATTTCCCACGTAGCCTCATCGGGGCCAAAATGTTTCCACTGCACCTTGACCTGTGCAAAGGTTCGGTTCCTGAGTGGGGTTTCCTTTCTGTCCAGAATGCATAGAGGTTCTGGTAGGAATTCTCCCTCCGGTTCCACCTGGATCACAGACCAGTCAATTATACGATTAGAATCATGTACATATTTCTTCGACAATGAAACATGGAAAACATTATGTGCTTTTATTGTGGGACGAAGTGCTAGCCTATAGGCTACACGTCCCACTCTATATAGAACTTCAAAGGGTCCACAATACCGAGGTGCCAACTTGGCACAAGCTCCCATCCTCATGGAACTCTTCCTGGGCCTAACTCTGAGATATTTGTGGTCTCCTGTCTTGAATTCTCTTGGAGTTCTCTTTCTATCGGCGTAACTTTTCTGTCTGTTCTAAGTGACCTTTGGATTTTGTTTTATCTGAATCACGTGTTGTTCCATTTATTTCAACATGTCGGGTCCAATAGTGATTTTTTTTACGGGATTAATCCAATTGACTGGAGTGTTGCACGACCTACCATAGAGGACTTTGAAAGGACTCATCTTCAGGGATTCTTGGTAGCCGTTGTTGTAAGCAAATTCCACCAGTGGCAGGTAATATTCCCACTTTTTAGGTTGATGCATTACATTCATCCTTAGCATGTATTCTAATATTTGGTTCACTCTTTCCATCTTTCCATCGGTTTGAGGATGATAGGCTGTGCTAAATAGTAATTTGGTCTCCAGACTAGCCATCAAGGATTTCCAAAAGTTGGAAGTAAATCTTGTGTCTCTGTCAGACATGATCTCTTTAGGAATACCATGTAGTCTGAATATCTCCTTCATGAATATGTTTGCGATGTCTATTTCCTTGCAAGTCGATTTGAAGGGGTTAAAATGAGTGGACTTGCTCAGTTTATCCACCACCACCATGATGGCATCATTCTTCCTGGACGATGTTGGTAATCCGGTGATGAAATCCATGGAGATGGTCTCCCATTTCCATTCTGGGATTGGTAGAGGTTGTAATAATCCTGTTGGGTGCCAGTGTTATGCTTTAAACTGTTGGCATTCTATGCATTTGGGTAAATACTCAGCTATGTTTTTCTTCAATCCAGGCCAATAGAATTATTTCCCGGTGGCCGTGATCATCTTCTGGTATCCTGGGTGACCAGTATATGGTCTTTTATGTAGTTCATCCATTATGAACCTCTTCAAGTCATCACAATCTGGAATATACAATCTATTTCTGTAATTTAGAAGACCTCCATCTATCATCTGGTAGCCTTCATACTTTATCCCTGTGGATTCTTTCTCCAGGTACGAGGTCAGGGTCTGGAAGAATGTATTGGTTTCTTGTGCATTCCTGACTCTTTCCTTGACATTCGTCTCGCAGGTGCTCACCGCTTCCAGGCAAATTTTTTTCATACTTCTGCTAAGGGCATCAACCACCTTATTTTCCTTTCCTTTGATATGTTTGATTTCAAAATCAAACTCGCTAAGAAGGGCCATCCACCTAGCTTGTCTAGAATTGAGTTTTGGTTGGTCAAACAGGTGTCGCAATCCATAGTGGTCTGTCATAAGTACAAAATTCCTACCTAAGAGGTAATGCCTCCACATTTTCAAGGTGTGCACTATGGCGGCCAGCTCTAGATCATGGGTCATATATTTGACTTCGTGCTTATTCAATTTTCGGGATTCATAGCAGACTGCGCTTCCTTCTTGCATAAGGACTCCTCCAAGCCCTTCCTTGTAGGCATGTGTGCACACAAGGAAGTCAATTTCAGGATTGACAATCTTCAACATGGGTGCATGGGTCAATAGGTGTTTTAGGGACTGAAACCTTTCTTCACATTTTGGGGTCCAAAGGAATTTCACTCCTTTCTTCTGGAGGGCAGTGATTGGACAACCAATCTTGGAGAATCCTTTTATAAACCTCCTATAGTATCATGCTAAGCCCATAAAGTATCTGATGTTCGAAATGTCCTTTGGGGTAGGCCATTCCATGATAGACCTGATCTTGTCAGGGTCTAATGCTACCCCTTCTTCAGATATGACATGGCCCAAGTAATGTATTTTCTTCTGGAAAAAGTCACACTTACTAAATTTGGCATAGAGTTGATGTTCTCTTAGCACTTGAAGTACAAGTCTAAGGTGATCCTCATGTTCCTCCCTATTCTTGGAGTAGATTAATATATTGTCCATAAAAACTAGTACAAATTTGTCTAGGAATTTTTTGAGCACATTGTTCATCAAGCACATAAAAGTGGCAGGGGCATTGGTTAATCCAAATGGTACTACCACAAAATCGTAGTGACCATATCTCGTTCTGAAGGCAGTTTTGTGGATGTCTTCACCCTTGATTCAGAATTGATGGTATCCAGATCTCAAGTAAATATTTGAGAAGATGAAAGCACGTCCCAATTGATCGAACAAGTCATTGATCTGGGGTAAGGGGTACTTGTTCTTTATGGTTACCTTATTGAGTTGTCTATAGTCTATGCACAGTTGGAGGGTACCATATTTCTTCTTCACAAACAGGACTGGTGCTCCCCATGGGGACACGCTGGGCCGGATATAGCCTTTGTCCATCATTTATTTTAGTTGTAGTTTAAGCTCAACTAGCTCGGGTCTGCTCATCCTATAGGGTGTCCTAGAAACTGGCACTGCTCCTGGTGCAAGTTCTATCGAGAAGTCAATGTCCCTTCTCGGAGGTAGACCTGGTACCTCTTCTGGAAATACATCTCTATATTCTCTTAGTGTGGGGTGGTCTTCGAGGCTTGGTTTTTCATCTTCAGCTGATTCCAACACCTGTATCGCATATAGTGGACATCCCTTTCTACAATAATTTCTCATTTGAAGGGCTAATATTCGTCTCACCGAGACAAGTTTTTGGATCCCTTGAAGGGTTATCCTTCTTCCTTCTTCACTTACACATTATAAGGTTTTATGGTAATAGTATAGTCTGGCTTTGTATGTGGCTAACGAGTCCATACCAATCAACAAGTCATACAATGTTAGGGGTAGTATGTTAAGGGTTGCTTGGGTGGGAAATTCACCCATAGTGAATTGGCAAGCTGGTATAACCTCCACTACCTTTCTTTTAGTGCCAGTGGCTAACTATACCAACCATGGCTTGGCATGTTTATGTGGTTGTAATTTACACTTATCAATGGCCTGAGGGGATATATAACTCAAATTTGAACCAGGGTCAATTAGAATAGACACTAGATGGTTGGTGATCATACCTTCCATCTCCACCACTGAAGCTTGGTGGTTAGCTTGTTTATTATCCATGACTGCATAAATTTGCAGCATACTCTTAGCCACATCATTGACGGTGGTAGCTTCTTGGATGTTGTAAATTCTCCAATTGTTCTGTTGTCGGTGTGGGCAGTCCCTCAGTAGATGTTCTTCTCCATAACCCCAACATTTCAAGGGTTCTTTCTTTGGGTTATCAACCTTTCCTGGGGTAGGTCCAAAAGGTTTATTTCTGCTCTGGAAGGGGAAATTCTACTGGTGTACACTTCGGGTCGGGAAGATCATCCTTGAGTCCTTCTTATAGTTTTTAAATCTTGGGGATTTAAACCCCTTTTTCTGGAATTCTGAACTATTCTTCTACTTCCATCCTTCGCGAGGTTCTTTCAATGCCCAAGATGTTCATAACAATATCTTGCCTTTAGGATAGTGTCTTCTAGAGTCTTTGGCTCGTCAAACTCAATCCTCTTCTGATAGTCCTTAGGTAGTCCATTGATTAATCGTTCCACCTTTACTTTTTCTTATTTTATATAGGGTATGTACCTCACCAACTCAAGGAATCTGCTGACATATTCCTCTATGGTGAGTTGCCCTAGCTTGAGTTCATAAAACTCTTTAGTCTTTTCGTCGATTTTTTTTTTCGACAGATACTTCTTCCTGAAGTAGTTTTCAAACTGTTCCCAAGACATGCCTTCTTCATGAATCCATTTCAAATTCTTAAGGTCCTCCCACCAAATGGAAGCTTTCCCATTCAGGTTGAAAGTGGCTACTCGGGCCTTCAAGTTTTCTGAGAAGTCATGGACTCTGAAATACTTCTTTAGTCCAAGAAGCCAGGCCTCCGCTTCCTCTCCCCTCTTTATCTCACTATCAAAAGAGGGTGGTTTGGCCTTCTTGAATTCTTTGAGGTTATAATTTTTGGAATGCTTTAATTTCTTCTGTTTCCTTCGATGATGTGGACTAGTTATGCTACTAGAAGATCCCTCCAATTCGCCTTTTTCCTTTCTAGAGGAATCGTCTTACGCTTGTCCCTTATCTATGAGGTGGACCTTTCTCGAGGTGATCTTCCCAGTGTGGCCACTTAAAATTCCAAGTTTTTGTATCTCAGGTGGACTACGAATCCTCTTTGTCCTTCGTTGGTCCGCGTTACTAGTGTCAGTTCCATGCTGCAATTGTCTTTGTATGTTGGATAAACTCTGTAGCAAGACTGCATTAATTTTTTGTTTGCTTCTCTTTCTCTTTTATCAACCTCTCGTTGTTGGCCTTGCAACTCTATAGCTCGACCATGAGGCTCCTCACAGTATCAGCTAGATTTGGAGGGGCCACTACCGCCCTCCTTTCATCAAACTCTTCATCTCTATTGTGGGAGCCATCCCCCACTTCATGGTGCATCACCATTCTATATATTTGCAGTTTCTAGTAGTTGATCATCCACTTGTGTGCAAACATAAACACTTGTTGTTAGTCAACACTATATTCATTCACAACCAGCACATAATTCATATTTCCTAAATGCATACACACAATAGGAATTTCATTCTTAACTTCAACTTTTGGTAAAGGGGGTTAAGATAGAGGGTTACTCTTTTTAAGAGTACTTCAATTGGAGTTTCTACGCAATTCGTTCATGAGCCCAAGTAGGCCAAGTGTTGTAACCATGCTCTAATACCAATTTGTAACATCCCCACGATGGGCGTGAATAAAAATAAAACTTTTATATTCTCGTTTTCGAGCCAAATCAGCTCTTCGACTCCCTATCGGGGTCCTGCTAACAAATCTGCAGACCTCATTGAACCTTGACTGCACAAAACCACATAAGATGTGAGCTTTTCCCATACGACCACAAGGTATGACTATGTGCTTATGAGAGATGCTTCGCATTTCGGGACTTTCAGGATCGAAGCCAACCAGATTCTCACTCCCGAACTCCCAACCTCCAGTTCCCTCCCAAGAAATCGGATCTACGGTCATGTGTTATCCCCTCGATCAACAACTGTGATCGTATTGCAATTTTTCATATTGGGATAATGAACGAGAGCCATATCTAACTCTCCGTTCCCCAAAATCCCAATTCCCGTAACACCTATCTAAACCCTCCGCCCATGTGACCGCTTAGCACGACCAGCGGCTGAGTCTTCGAGCTCGTCGGGACTTCGCGTCCCTTGAATTCTCATTTCCTCAAAATCTCGGGTCCCGAAATGCCGATCCCCGAGTTATACCCTTATCCAATTGTTAGCACCTACCTCCTCCTTCTACCACATGAACCTGTCCTATGACATAGGGCCAATCCACAGAGCACGTCAGGGTTTTGTATACCGGTATTTCATGACTTACGAAATCGAGGATTCTTTCCCTTTGGTCTCTCGGTCGCCAAAACACGTTCACGCTTAAACCGAAGGCCCAAATCGCTCCTGGATCAACGAACATGATCACGTCACGATTTCACAAATCATGAGTTTGTGCGGTCCTACCCTTTGACCACTCCAAGCCGCGAGTCAATGAAATGCTACCCGACTGCCACATGTCCTCTGCTGATGGATGGTTCCTATTTCTTCGGGACTTTAAGGAATTTGCCGAGTCCATTCTCCTTCCTATGCCAAGGTTAATATCAATGGTCAATAGAACTCTGATAGATCCTTGGATCTATGATATTGGACCCCATCACTACTTGCGAAGGCTGAAGGGGTCGAGGCGTTAATGCTTGTGCTCCTCCTCTAGATCCATTGGTCCTGATAGATCTGGGGTATTTCCGAAAGGATCTCGACTGTTCATCTACTAAACGACGAAATACTCCCTTTCGATAATTGGACTAGCTATCCTTTCTGATCTTGAATCACGAAATTCAACCTCTCGTAGCTTCAAACTCCCACGACTTCGAGACCTTAGAGAGCTACTCTTTCTTGCATAAGGTTTCCAGACTCGGATGGCATGAACCTTCAGATGGTTCTTGGGCAATAGCCCCTAATCTTAGTTGAGTCTCTGGGTAAAGGTTTGGTACGGTTCCAAGGTTTATGGGGTAATTCCCAGGGAAGATTTATCTCGAGGAGCCTTCCTAGAATATTACGAGAATCAAGAAAACAAGACGATTCTCGGTGGAGCGAACTCATGCCCCAGACTTAATCATTTGTACAGAAAACCAACTATGGCATGTAAGTATACACATGCATCCATTATTTCCAGACTAAAACACCAGGAAATCATTCCACACAGAAATCATTATGGGCGTCTAAACATGAGCATGTATTCATGATATTCAATTCAAAATACAAGGCATAAAACACAAAGAGAGAGAAACATTCACTAGAAAAATTTTATAAACTGATTGGAGTTTGTAAACAGATCTGAGTTCGTCTTACAACACTTTTTTGCCTCCATTAAAGATGGAATATTCCTATTAGCTATCATTTCATTGCTCTGAAATCCTCAATTTTCTTGAGTGCAAATGTCAAAGTCCATGCCCATGCTCTCCATGCTCTGAAGTGCTTCAGAAAAATCATGGCCTTCCAATATTCTGGCTTTATAATTCTCCTGCATTTGACCCCAATATATTATATTCAAACAAGTCTTTACCTAGATCTAATTTTCCAGCGTTTGTTCCAATACAATGGCCTTATTATTGAGGTTATTGATGGTACTAGTGAAATTTGAAGGGTTGGTCTTAATTTTAGTTGGAAGGGCATATAATCATCCAACCCTTCAAGGATGAAAATTTAAAAAATAATTGTACTTCAATTGATAAGTGTCAATTAATTTAACTCGGCATAAAAAAATATGCAAAAATAAAATGTTGTCCTTCCAAATCTTTACAATCTTAAAAATTTAAAACAAATGTAACATAAAAAAGTTATAAAATTTTAATAAAACTTCATAAAAAAATTATTTTTTTCTTTCAAATTTATAATATCCACAAAATTGCCCCGGGGGGCAGCTCAATTGGCAAGTGCCCCGATATGAATTTCCATGAGGTTTCGAGTTCAACTCCCCCTGACTTATCTTGTGTGTCGTGTATGGGGCATCGTGGGCATGCCCTTTGGTTATAGTGGTAGCAGTTGGATAACACGACCACGTGTAACGCGAGTAGTGGTAGAAGTAGCAGTTGGATAACATGACCACGTGTAACATGAGTAATGGTAGCAGTAGCAGTTGGATAACACGACCACTATAATGCGAGTGTCGTTCTGCCAGACATATAAAAAAAAAAAAAAGTTTTGAACACATTTTAATAAAAATTAATAAACAAACATATCATTCTTTCATTCATTTGATATTCTTCAAAAGTATTCGAGCGTACATCATTGAAAACATAAATCTAATTTCCCAGTGGAAGAGTCTAAATCTATTTTCCCAGTGGAAGAGTCTTTCTAGCTTTCATTTTTTTCCATACATCATAAATAGGGTTCCAATCTACCTTATTTAGAGCATGAGGTGCACTAAGAGAGAGAAACATTAACATATCCAATGTCTCCAATGAAATTCTTGATCTATCATCATTTTTTATGTTATTTACTTTTGAGAAGCCTCTTTCACACATTGATGTACTTGTTGGAATAACAAGAATAACTTATCATAATCACATCAAACATGGAAAGCCTTCAAACCATTCATGTTCATTTCTACATAGATTCCATGTTGCGAACATATGTTTTGGGGGGTATGATTTATAAATAGTACAAATAAATTCATCAATTTCACTCCTACATTTAGAAGTGTCTACAATAGGTGAGTCTCCAACATTAAATTTTCCACATAAACATCTCAACCATCTTTTTGTTTGAGAGTCTCTATCATCCATTTTTTCGTAATAATGATGAGGAATGAAAAACTTAGGAGCATAAAATATAGGTAAATATATGAACCTCATATCTAGAGATTCAATCACCTTCATAACAAAATATTTTCCCAAAATAATGTGACCATCTAGTGTTCATGATCTTTATATCTTTGACAAACTTTTAAACCTCAATTGATGTAAATGTAACATACTTGTGCTATCTGCAAACTTAAGAGTTCCTCCTTGTGCTTTGATTAAAAAAGAGGATATGTGCATTGCACCTACCCCAAATATGCCTCCTAAAAATAGAGTTAATGTCAATATTTCCAATAGTAACATGTTAATAGTAACATCTAAAGTATTTCCAATAGAGTTAATGTCAATATGATCCTCTTGGAACTTTTGACTCAACCTATTTAACTAAATGAGCATCATCAGGAAAATGGATGAAAATTTGTACTTGAAATATTGTTTCCAACTCATACATTTTTTTCTCCCCTAACTCCCGATCTTTTAACAAAGTAGACATGAGTTTAACAATTATTTCCATGAACTTACCTCTATAAAGCCACCTAATATGATGAATTTGTAACACCTCTAACTTAGTGATTTGAAATTATTCAATTAACTCTTTCAATTCTCCGTGTCTTTTAGCAGATTTCCCAAACCATGAGTATATTTTGTTTGCAAATTTGCCAATATATTGCAACTCTAGAAAATGAGATGAAGCATCATTTGTTGCTAATGTTTCTCTATGATGCAATGAATATTTAATAAATGAGGAGCTTCTCGACAAAGATTAGTAGATAAACCTTCATGAATACCCCTCATGGTAGATACCCCATCAGAGNAACTCTAGAAAATGAGATGAAGCATCATTTGTTGCTAATGTTTCTCTATGATGCAATGAATATTTAATAAATGAGGAGCTTCTCGACAAAGATTAGTAGATAAACCTTCATGAATACCCCTCATGGTAGATACCCCATCAGAGTCAAATCCAACTAACTTCATCAAATATGGATCCATCTTTGCTAAAATACTGAGTTGTACCATCCTTTATTTGAAGCAAGCATATGAATATGGATCCAAATAACTTCATACATAGACTAAGTTGAACCATCCTTTATTTCAAGCAAGTGTATGAATTGTGTTACACATTGACTATTGGAATATCGAGAGGGGGGGGGTGAATTAGTATGAGAACTTATATCACTTTTAACAACAATATAAAATTCAATCGTATCAACATTATATCACCAAGGTATCATATATGATTGCATTCAATATATCATGATCATATAAACATATGCATCATCATATTAAGATCATCACATCAAATACACAGTACACCATAGTTTACGTGGAAACCCAAATGGAAGAAAACCACATAATTATTTCTTATATATATCAAATAATACATTTATTGGAAGAACCAAGTTCCCAATTCTCCAGCTACAACCTCCTATTTATAGGATCCAACCTGAAGGAAGCTCCAAATCTCTGAATTCTTTGGCTTGAACCAAAAGGATGTTACAACCCCCTGATTCTATGGCTCTAACCTAAAGGAAACTCAAATTCCCTTAGTTATCCAACACCAAATAGAAGGAGTATACAACCCCTTTCCTTGCCCCATCTTTCCACCCTGAAATATAAGTGTAGACCAACTGTCACTACCACATTCACTGTCACATCAACCTGTAACCTGTCAACTTGTCACTGTATCCAACTTGTCGCTGTCACCAACCTATCACTATCATTATCACTGTCACCATCATTGATATACCATCATCAACCAGATCCACTTACATGGACACAACAACCATCATCAAACCATGTACATCAACATGTACCATACCATGCACATCAACCTATGTTAGCCATGCATCAACCATGCATATCAAACTATATGAAGTCGTGCATCAACAGTGCACCAACACTTGCACCAAACCATGTGTCAACCATGCATCAAAATCTATACCAAACCGTGCATCAACAATGCACCAACACATGTACCATACCATGTATCACCCATGTACCACACCAAGCACATCAACCATGTATCGTATCATGCATCAACCATGTATTGTATCATAAGATATCATGGGATGTGCCTCAACCATATACCATACACCATGTATCACAAGATATACCAAGCAATACCTATCAATGGTGTACCTCAACCATGTACCAATATCACGAAAATATGCACCTGATAGATGTACTACCATAACCATGACATATACCAAACAAAATATCAATATATCTAAGAGTGTACTTCTAACAAGGTATCATGTCATCACAAAGGTGTACCATATCACATACCATCACCACCATGCCTTAAGCATGTACCATACCATAACCAAGCACAAGAAATATTCACCTAGGCATACCTATAACCTGTAGTTGACCTTCTTTATAGTAATATTGACCTGTAACTATTCCATATCCTTTAGCATCTTGGTACGAACATTTGTACCAAATTTAACTTAGCTTCATGGGACTAAGACTCCATATCACATGGGGCCTTGCATGATGTGCCCTAGGCAACCCATGGGGTGCCTCGCATGACACCCTCAAGCTAACCCATGAGGGCTTGCCTAATTAGAGTTACGTAGAAACCCTAGCACTCTGTAGCTCCGAAATTTTTTCTCTTTCTTCACGCTTTCTCCTCTGTCTTAGACTTGCCATCAAATTCACTAATAGACCAAAATACTAGACCATAACATTCTCACAAGATAGATATTCAATGTATGTGTGTGTAGTTATGAGATACTCCTTAAGGTGTATTTATACTTTTTCTAGGTAACCTCTTTCCTTATTCTTAGGGCTTATTGAATTTCTTGCTACAACCACTTTTCTCATTCATTAATTGACTTGTAACCAATTAGGGGATTCTTGACCATTCTTCGAGGCTTCCAACTTCACAAGGACATATCTCCCTAACCGCGAGGAACCACATGGCATAGAACCTATCACCGAAAATTACACGATAAGGACTATCCATCTATGAGTGTCTTACATGCATTTACACTATTCTTCATGGACATATTCCTCAACCAAGTTCAGGTCCCATAACCACACTTTCAGGGCTTCATGTAGACTTCATCAAATGCACCCATCACATCTGCTAACATCAACCACTCCATCAATGAAAACTAACTCACCATCAATCTCAACCACATCTCTAGGGATTCTAGACTTCTCCAAGGGTTGACATCAATCTCCAAGGGTTGACATCAATGACAACAAACTCTCCAAACCAATTGTCCAACAATATCCCCCTTTGGAGTTGATGGCAACACCAACATTGATGAAAACACTCATACTCCAATACTCATGCTCCCCCTATGATCATTGGTCCTTATCAATGTTTCTCTTTCTCCCCCTTTGACATTAATGAAAACGGGTGTCTCTCCTTGGGGTTTCTCCCCCTATATTCACGCATTTTTTCTTTCTCTTTGTTTCCATGCCTTTGTTCTTTCTCTTTACATGTTTCTCTCCTTATGTTCCTCTTCTCTTATGACTTCCACTGAAAGTATACCTTCTATGAACAATGCTTCTCTGACTTCATGTGCTTGATTCTTACTCTTTTKATCTTTATCTTTCTCTCCCTTTGACATCATGGGAAAAATGGTAACTCCCCATGTCGATATGTCTCCCCCTGTCTGATGCTACTGATCTTCCTTTCTGGATCTCTTTCTCTGACAATTTCTCTTCCTTTGACTTATCTGCAAGATGTAGATCAATATGGAATTTCCTATGTATGTTACCTTTCCTCTCTTCCAGTGTTACTTATTTTCCATTGGTGCTTCCTCTTATAGCTCTCTGACATATATAAAAAGAATTCAAAATTTTATTGACTTCAAATATTCATTACTTGTCATGTTTACTTGACCATATTGTTCAATGATTACATTTTGATGATAAGACTTCTGTTGATGATTGTTGTTGTAACCCTTGAGATATTTCTGGCTAGGAAACTATGCCAATGAATCCATACGTTTTGATTTTTTTTCTTAAAAGATCTATATTAAAACAGAGTAATTGGTTGATATTTTAAACCAAAATCTCTAGTCCTCTAAATATTCAAAGATTTAGATTTAGAAGGAAAATCATTCTATGTTCTAGATAATTAAAGTTTTAGCAGATGATAGAATAATTATGAAGAAAATAACTCAAAACTAAAGTAATGTATCTTCTGATAAATATTACTTAGATTTCAACAAGAGAGAGTAATGTGAATTTATGTATCCTTAAAACCAGAATATAGTTTGAATTTTTAAAAGAATACTTCTTCTAAAATTCAAAAAGGAATAATAAAATATAAGCACAGCTCTCCTTTTATACTCACAATAGGTTTGAATAATTTGAAGCATTTAATGATACCTTTGTAGATTTATGATGGTAGAAGTTGTACTAAATAATCACATTCATACCAGTAGTTACATTTAAGAAGACACTTATAGCATGAACATAACATAAGATAAGAGAAATCGCATGATTTGAAACACAAAAAAATTGAATCTTCAAAACCTGGCAAAGATTTTTATTGAAAACTTAAGCTCCAGCCAAAAGTCCCCCCTTTTACATTGAGTTTTAATTTACATTAATAAAGGATAGTTTGAAACCAAAATTGGTTATTCGATCCTATTTTTTATAAAAAATTAGATACAACAAGATCTTCAAAATTCTAGAAATAGGACATGTAGAAAAACTAACTCATGATTCTCTTCATCTTCTTGGATGAGCTATTATGTCAACAACTAGATATGATGTTTCCAAATCACATCTGAAGTATAACTGGAGGTCTTCATATTTATAAATGTGATATCCAACTTTGTGAATTTTTCATATGTAGGGGTATGTGTGAACAAGTTCTTTGTTTTCCATAAAAGATAAAAGTCATCAATGAGAAGGTCAACAATAATTTGACCAGCTAAATTATTGGACATATTATGAAACTTGTCATCCTTTTCTCTGGCAATAAAAAATATTTCCTTGTAACCTTCATATGACAACAACTTGCCATTTTTATTCCAGGATAAAGGTGATCCTATTTTCACTAAATTCTCAAATTTTTTCGTAAATGATTCAACATTCTTTTTCAGTGCTATGCATTCATTCTGGGCTTGTTGTAGTATATTTCTCTTTGTGAAAATTCTTTTAGTTTCCATTACCATTTTTTTCCTATCTTTAACACTCTTTTTTGCCAATGTTTCTCTAGAATTTTAATTTAGGAACTTTATGATTTGGGTGGGAAATTGTGGTCTAGTTCCTAATTCATGAAATGATTTTGGATACAATCATTTGCTTTATAAATCAACATCATTTCATCATCAATTATCTTGAAACTGTCCCATAGCTTGGTTACTTCACTAATGATCTCATCCCAGATGAGATCTTTGGCTCCTAGAAAATATGGTTTACATGTTAGCTTGGTCTTCATTTGTTCCATATCTGTTAGCATATTGGTTTTGAGCTTCTGATATTCCGCAATAATTTTCTCTTTGTCCTTTATCTATTCATTCTATTCCGAGATAGTTTTCTTCAAGATTTCGATTTCAACATCTTTTAGATTTAGTTCTGCCAATTCTCTTGAAAGTCCAGTTGTTCGATCTGATGTTTTTGTTGCTTGAAGAGAAGATGACCCTCCTTTCAAGTTTTCAATCTACTTCTCATACATTTAAATTCACTCACCCATTTCCACCATTTTCATCATAATATGATCTTTTTCTGTGTGAATTTCCTGTAATTCTAGAGTCTGAACATGGTCTATCCTTGGTATTTTGAGCTTTTGTTTCAGAACTTTAATTTTTTTGTCTTTTGATTTAATCAATGCTTGAACAAATGCCTCTTATTTTGGATTGATTCCAAGTTCTATTATCCATTTTTCAAGTTCCTCAACTCTTATCTTCCTGGTTCTAGTAGCCAAGTTTTGATTCTCCAGCTATGTCCTAAGCTTATCATTGATAGTTTGGAGCTTCTTGTTTCCCAGATTGTCTATCATGGCATCCATGTTTACCATTTATGTTTTTTTTCTATGCAAATCAAATTTATCTAAAGGAGTCATATTATTTAATTCAATACAGATGCATGCTACTTTCTTCTTATCCTTAGACTCCATGACTACTATATTCAACTTCCCTTCTTCATAGTCTACTCCTGAGATGATTCTGGTCTGATACGCCTCATGGTCATATATTTTAGGAATCATAATTTTCCTAATTCTTGCACTTGTCTTTCTCATTTCCATGAAATGTTCCACTTGATCTAGCTACTTTGATTTGCCAATGGTCTTTGATCATGTCTAAGTCTATTTTTCTGAATATGTTACCACTACTGTTACAGCTAGACCCTTTTTCTTTGGCATGATTTCTTCAGGTACCTCCATTTCTTCTTCTTCGAGCACTTCAAGTTTTTGCTTTTCTTTTATGATATTGCTTCTTCTGTCTCTAAATCGTGTAATTTGGACTCTACAAATTTCCTTCTATATGTATTTTAAAACTATTTTGGTGTTTGGGTGACTAGAGATTTGATTGATTGATCATGTGGCTTATCTTGAATATGTAGAATATTCTTTACACCTTGCCAACTGTTTTGATTAGATAATTGCTCCAGTTTCTCTTTCCAATGATGTTGATAAGGAATTTTCCCATGTGAAATCCTTTTTGATGAGATTATGCCATGAGGGTTATAATTCCATGGCTCTCCTTGTTGTAATCCCAAAGTTGAAAGCATTTTGGCTGTCACCTACAATGTTGATCTGAAATTTATAATAAAAGGAACTACATCTTTTTTCGATTTAAAATTTTCCTTATGTTTGTTTGACACAAAGTGAATTTGATCATAGCTCAATATTTTCCTAACATATTCCAGAGAGAAAATTATTGGAGTCAAGAAAACTGGTAAGAGGAAAGGACGAGGTCGACAACCATAAATTTTGATTCCAGTGTATTGTTCAAATATATATCAATCTCCCACCCTTGTGTCTAGACTTAACTGCAGTAGTCTTTTGCACTCAAGAAAGATTCTAGGGGGAGCCTCATCATGTATAATTTAATATTATTTAGAAGTAAATTGATCAACAAACTAAGTAAACTCAACATTTAAATGATTCTTCCTAATCATATAAGTCCAATGAGTAATTGAAGCTCGTTTACCTAGTTCATCTTCAAATTTCAACCCTAGATGAGTAAAATGAAAGGCTTGTGTGAACAGAAAAAGGTGAACCAAGTAGGACTGATAGTTGAATCTTCTCAGGGATTCCAATTCAGAAAGTTGGTAATGAATTTGATCTGCTAGGAATTGGGCATAATCAAATCTAGTGATAGGTTTAGTTGTGATTGGAAATGAATACCATTATCCCTAAGACAAATTCATTGACTGTTAAATCGTTCGCTTTTCCCAACATCATAGAAATTATTGAAATAACTTTTTGATAATTTTTAGGAAATAAACTTGATTGAATGAAAACATTATCACCAGGTACATCAAGGTTCCTACACATGTATGCTTGCAACAAAGAAACTATATCTTTGGATTCTATTTCTTTGAATGATTTAGCTGCTACTAATTCGTTTAGGGGTTCTCTATCAGGATTATGTGGCCATCTCAACATCTCATTTATAGTTTGGGAATTTAACTCAATGAGGATAGACCCGACTAGCTCTATTTCTTAACTCTAGGGTAGCTAGACTAGTTAAGATATTCTGGAAAATGTACTTAAGTATAGCTCTATTCTTTCCAGAATATATTAACTAGTGTTATACCATGAGTAGACCAACAATTTACAAGTTTGACTCTAAAGTCTTTTCCTAGAAGAAAATACCTAAAACATATATTTTCAACTTTGGTGAATGTCTCGTAATATTCCCCTTTCTAGTTTCAAAATAACATGTTAAAATCTTAATCAGTAGTTCAATACAGTTTTTCAATCAAGATTTCTTTAAAATTCTAAGAAGAAAATAATTTGTTTGAAGGAAAATTAATAAACAATACGGCTTCCTAGTAGTTAAGAAATGAAGTCATCTAAGAAGAAATTTTTTTATTTTTTATCTTAGTTTGTTTTAGACCTAATTATTTAGAAATTCTAACAAAAGAAAATAAGAAAAATCAAGTTTGTACAAAGAAAAGAAAAAATGAAAATTCTAAAACTGAATAAAATGTTTTAGGAGCCTCCCATTCACAAGAAGTTCCAACAAATTTCCTTCCATGTTTTGGAGAGAAAATGAATTGTTCCCTTTGACTGCAACAATATTGTATGGTCCTAGCCTTAAATGATCAAACTTGCCACACTTGCCAGGATATTCTCTCATGTTATCCCATTTCAGTACTAAATCACCAGGAACAAATTCTCTATGTTTTTCTCTTCTGTCAAAAATAGCTTTCATCTTATCTTGATATTCCTAAAAAATTTTATCAACTTGCTCTCTGGTCTGTTGTACTTCAATCAACTGGTTTATTCTTCTGGTAAGATCATTGGGTTCTTCTTCAGTATCTTGCATCAATTTCATCACAGGAAAATCAAGGTTAATGGGACAAATAACATCAATGTCATAAATCAATTGAAAACGGGAGATACATGTGGATCTTTTAGTGTTGATTATGTTGGCGCAGAGTGCAAATTTCAAATGAGAGCGCCAAGCTTCTTATTTTCTGTTAAAATTTTCTTGATAACCCTCATTAAACTTTTATTTGATGATTCAACTAATCCATTTCCTTGAGGGTAATATGCAGTTGAATTCCCAAGAATGATATTATATTTTTGCAAAAAATATGTCATAGCTAGGGATTTAAATGCCTGAGCATTATCAGTTATGATTTTCCTAGGACATCCAAACCTTGATAAAATGTTTTCTTCTAGGAATTTGATGACAACTACATTAGTATAAAACCTAGTGGGAATTGCTTCTACCCATTTTGAAAATAATCAGTTGTTGTCAAAATCCATTTATGTTGGGCATTAGAATCAGGATGGATTTCACCAATAAATTATAAACCCCGCTATTGGAAATGAGCTTCAACGTTTATGGGAACAAGTGGTAATGATGAGAGTTTTTGTTTTCCTGCAAAAAAATGACATTACCTGCAAGCTCTAACCTTTGCGTGTACCTCAGAAAATAGAGTTGGTCAGTAATAGCCAGCTCTTAAAATTTTGTATGCAGTTTCTCTCCAAGCATGGTTTCCTCCACAATGCCTTTATGAAATTTATCTATGATACCTATAGCTTCATCCTCAACAATAAAATTAAGAAAAAATTCCAAAGGATCTTTCCAATAAAAATTTTCATTCATAATACAATACTTAATTGATTGAAGCTTAAGGGATCTAACCTTTGCTTGACTTAAAATAGGTGGACATTGTAAATTTTGTTGATAAAAGACAATGTTTTTATAATATGGAGAGGAATAAAACTTATCATGAATATTTACCAAAGGATGTTGCAGATCTGTATCTTTCATATTCAACTTGGAGATGCTCTATTATATCTGTGATCTGATTTACTCCAAGAAATCTACAATTTGATTCAACTAACATTTTTTCCAAACCTTGACCTTTCATTAACTTTGTTGGTTTTATTTCCAGATCATATTCTTGGATCTTTMSTATCCATTTTMCTCTCTTTCCATATGTGTCAGTTTTATTTAGAATGTATTTCACTGTGTTGTTAGGAACATATGCAATAATTTTAGAGTGGAGAACATAGACCCTAAAATATTTCAGAGCCTTCACCAATGCATAAGCTTGTTTTTCCATTATGTTGTATTTCAATTCCGAATCTCTCAAGATTTTATTAAAAAATGCAATTGGTTGTTCCTATTTTTCTTCATTCCTTTGTAAGAGGACAACAACAATAGTATTGTTAGATGCAAAGGAAAAAATAAGAAATTCTTTATAATAATTTGGGCTTGCCAACACTAGTGCTTCTCCCAAGGATTTCTTAATTTGATAAAATGAATATATATCTTCTGGAGACCACTTAACCTTGCTATATATCTTGAGCATATCATTCAAACCCTTTACTACCTCATCAAAATTTGGTATATCTTCTTAAGAAATTTATTTTTCCTAGGAAGGATTGTATCTCCTTCTTATTTCTTGGTAGACTAATGATTTTGATTTATTCAATGTGTTGGGGATCAATTTTAGCTCCATCCTTTGAAACAATATGACCAAGCAACTTCCCTTCCTACATATCAAAATTATATTTCTTAGGATTTAAAGACAAACCATATTTTTTGCACTTAATAAAAAATTTCTAAGATGTTTCAAATGATCTTCATCAGATATGGAAAAATAGTGAGATAATCTAAATAAATCACAACAATTTTTTCTTTTTCTCCCACAAATGCTATGTCCATTTCCCTCTGAAATGTTTCTCCAACATTCATTAGCCCAAACAGAATGTTGTCATACATGAATGTACCCCAAGGTGTAGTAAAAACAATCAGTTCTCTGTCTTTCTCAGGCACACCGATCTTATTATAACCTAAAAAACCATCAATCATTGAAATTCAATTAGAACCAACTACTTTATGCAAAACATGATCCATTTTAGGAAAAGGACAATTATCCTTTAAGGAAGATTTATTGAGATTTCTAAAATCAACACAGAGTCTAATTTCACCGTTCTTTTTTCTAACAGGTACTAATTTTTCAACCCAATAAGAATATCTCAAAGGAAGTATAATCTTGGCATCTAATAACTTTTTAAGTTCCTTCTCAATGCTTGGGAATAAGATAGGATTTATCTGTTTAATTTTTGTCTGAATGGCTTAGATCCTACCTTCAATGGAATTTTGTGATGAATAATGTTGGTATCATATGTCTTTAGATCTTCATAAGACCAAGAAAAAACCTTGGTAAATACTTTGAATAAATCAATATACTTGACCTTTTGATTAGCAAGTAAAAACTTAGAAAGTTTGATATATTTGTGTTCTTGCTCAGTCCCAATATTGTGATCTTCTACTTCTTCCTTTGAGGATGAATAGTTGGATATACAACAATATCATATGTTTCAAATAGCTTCTCCAGAGGCACCAATCCCTTTGGAATATGATTATTTCTCAGCATCATAGTTTTGTGATTAGCAATCATATCTTGTAACTTAGAGTCTGGATGACTACTTTGATTAATGTGTTCATTGTTTTGGTCATCTTCCTTATCGATATGAGTTAACACTTTCTAGTGTTTAACATTGTCAGGTATTGAAGGCCTATATCTCATTTCAATTTCATATTTAAGATTTGGCACTTCAAGAGGATGAAAAGTACTTGCTTCTCTAGCAAAAGAATCAACTTGTTTATTTTATTGTCTCGCAATTGCATGAATATTAAAAGTCAGAAAGAAATTATCAATTAAATCCCAATCATAATTTCTATAGGATCTCATCCTAGGATGTTTAGCTTGCTAAATTTTCCTTATTTGTTTGAAAATTAGTTCTGCATCCCCATAAACAATAATATTTACAATTTTCATTTTCTTGGAAATTTATAAACCTATCACTTAAGATTTATATTCACAAACATTATTAGTTGAATAAGTTTGAAACTGTAATCCAAAAGAAAAAGGATTTTTTTTTCCAGAAGGTGAAATTAGTAGAATACCTACTCCATCACCTTCCCATGAGGAGGCTCCATTGAAGTACATTTTCCACATTTCCTCTTCATGATTATTTCATTTACATAGATATTTACAACTTCTTTACAGTTCTCTAGTTCATCATTTACAGATAGAGTAAAACAAACAAAATCTCGATCTTTTGAGTAACCAGGATAATTATTAGGGTGTTTAGGATCACTAACAGTGTAAGAAATTTTGGTTTCCGTATAAAGTCTCCCAGTCTCTCGACCAAATATCGGGATGGTGGCATAAGTCATTTCCATTTGCAACGAGTCACCTACTTTACTTTCCCAAGATCTAGATAATATAATGGGGCTACTAATTTTTCTTTTTCCTCAATGTGAGGACCGAACATGATAGTAGGCCTTTCATATTGCAAGATTAATGTATCTGATTGGGTTGCTACAATAGAACAATCAATCATCTTCATCACTTCTTCTTTTTTATCTATAAACTGGATTTTTTTCAATTTCTAACAAAGGGATAGGAATTCATATTTTATTAAGTTCGTGTTCCAGATTAAAAGAACTTATTATTTTTTCAGTTTATTTTGGTTCTGTATCTGTTTTATTTACAATCCGTGGATCGGATTTTTGTTTAGGAGTTGTGATTCTTTCCCTTTTTATTTGTTTTGTTTTTTTTCTATTTGACCTTGATTATTTGTTTTTGTATTTACACAGGTTCTTGGTCTAAGGTCATATTTTCTATGTAAGTCCGCTTGTAATGCATCAGAGAAGGCTCTATATTGAGGCAATGATGAATCAAGGTGATTATTGCTATTATCGTCTTCATTGAAGTATGAATTTAATATTACATATTTTTCATAATCATCCTGAGTCAAATATACTTCAGAAAGATCAAATTCCATCATATTAATCTCTTCATTTATATCATCATTTTGATCTTCTTCAAAACCATCAATCAAATTTTCATTTTTTATAGGAGCTTGAATGGGTTGATCTCCATTTATCATTCCTCTATGCAAAACTTGTGAGGATTAAAAGGCCTTCTAAAATGGTTTTGATTTCTATTATCATGCTTCCTTCTCTCTATTTCCATCCTAGCCTGTTTATTTGATATTTTTTTGATAATTCTATACATCTCTTCAATTTTATCTTCCTGACTTTTATTAGTTCCAGAGGTAGTAATTTGTTCTTTTTGTTTTATTCTCTCTCTCTCTCTCTCCTAATTAATTTATTATTCTATATTTTTTTGATGCAATCATGTTGGATTCAATTTCTACTACATCATCGTGCATGCTAGTTAAGGTAGTAGATATTTTTTTCTCTAAGTAATAGGGAAAATTCTAGGTCAAAAGAGCCTACAAAGGTGAACTTTGTAGTTGGTTGTGATGGTTTGACATATGAAGGAATTTTATTATAAAGTTTATTAAATCTCTTGACAAAATATGAGACAGATTCATTTTGCTTCTTTTTAAGATTTCCAAACTCAGTCAAGAAATATACGTGATCTTTCTTTTCAATCCATTGCCTAAGAAAAGTGGTTTCTAGGTCATCCCAAGAATTAATGGAATTAGGGGGAAAACCTTTAAACCATGTTCTCACCTCACCCTCAAATATCTAAAACAATTCTCATGTATACATATTCATATTCCAGGCATTGATTGTCAGTGAAACAATCAAATGTTGCCAAATGTTCAAGAGTTGTAGTCTCACCCTCCCCGTTAAATCTATGCAATAGCTTTAGATAGTTATCATGAAAGTCATGAAGGTTATGAGGAAGGTGTAAAGGAGTGTATCTAGAAACACTTTATTGAAAACTCTTGGTGGTGGAGGAGGAGGAGGTGGATTTTGTTTCCCTTCCATAATTAGGTGTTGGAGAATCAACTAAGAATTATCAGGAGAAAAGGGATTGATATAAGTCTTTATAAGCTCTTATTTTTCTTATTCAATAGGAATTTTCGAAGAGGGAGTTTGTGAGGTTTCTAAAACTTCCCTTTTTGGATCTAAACAAGAAAAGTTTGGGGTTGTAGACCAAATCGGAAGATCTTCTAAGGATTCCTTTGGGGAAATTTTTTGAGAATCTTTGAAGGAATGAATTTGAGAGACTACAATGGATTCTTTAAGAGAAAGATCGATAAATTTTTCAAGGAAAAATTTAATGGATTCTGCTGTAGAAACTGTCAAAGATGGTTTTGGGGAATTTGGAAGAGATTTTTCGAGAAAAGGAAGCTGGGGTGGTTCTAAAGGAATAGAACAGACTACATGTTTTTTTATTATGGAACCCTTTGAATCAACAAGAGATTTTCCCTTCGATTTAGGAAGATTTGAAGATGGAGGTTTAGAAGAGGTTATGGTAGGAGGGGTAATGGGAGTACTTTTAGGATTTTTTCTTTGACAATATCCTTTCAGGGTTTGCCACTTGTGTAGTTTTCTTAGGATCTGGGTGAGCCTAAGTGTTTCTCTTTCTTGATGTCAGGATTGGAAATAAGGAGTCGCCAGTTGAAATATTTTATCCTTCCTATCTATTTGTTGACCATCAAGGAGAAGGTTTTAACGTCGTCTTTCCAAGGGAAAAATAAGTTTCTTTAATTCGAGTCCCTGCCAAAAGAATGTTGTAACCCTTGCGATGTTTTTGGCTAGGAGACTATGCCAAGACATCCATAGTTTTTTATTGTTTTGTTTTTCTTAAAAGATATGTATTAAAACAAATTAATTGGTTGATATTTTAGACCAGAATATTTAGTCCTCTAAATAGTCAAAGATTTAGATTCAGAAGGAAAATCATTCTATGTTCCAGATAATTAAAGTTTTAGCAGATGGTAAAATAATTATGAAGAAAATAACTCAAAACTAAAGTAATGTATCTTCTGATAAATATTACTTATCTTTCATCAAGAGAGGGTAATGTGAAGTTATGTATATTTAAAACCATAATATAGTTTGAATTTTTAAAAGAATACTTCTTCTAAAATTCAAAAAGGAATAATAAAATATAAGCGCATGTCTCATTTTATACTCACGGTATGTTTGAAGAAATCTGAAGCATTTAATGATACCTTTTCATCGCTATGATGGTAGAAGTTGTACTAAATCAACACATTCATAGCAGTAGATACATTTAAAAAGACACTTAGACCATGGACATAACACAAGATAAGATAAATCACATGATCTGAAACACAAAAAGTTTGAATCTTCAAAACCTTGCAGAGATTTTTATTGAAAACTTAATCTTCGTCCAGAAGTCCCCCCTTTTACATTGAGTTTTAATTTACATTTATATAGGATAGTTCAAAACCAAAACTGGTTATTCTATCCTATTTTTATAGAAACTTAGATACAACAAGATCTTCAAAATTCTAGAAATAGGATATCTAGATAAACTAACTCCTGATTCTCTTCATATTCTTGGATGAGATATCTTGTCAATAGTTGGATAAGATGTTTCCAAATCGCATCTGAAGGATAACCAAAGGTATTCATCTTTCTAAATGTGATATCCAAATTTGTGAATTTTTCATATGTAGGGGTATATGTGAACAAGTTCTTCGTTTTCCATAAAAGATAAAAGTCATCAATGAGAAGGTCAACAATATTTTGACTAGCTAAATTATTGGACATATTCTAAAACTTGTCATCCTTTTCTCTAGAAATAAATAATCTTTCCTTGTAACCTTCATATGAAAACAACTTGCCATTTTTATCCAAGGTTGAAGGTAACCCCATTTTCGCTAGGTTCTCGAATTTGTTGGAAAATGATACGACATTATTTTTCAGTGCTATGCATTCATTTCGGGCTTGTTGTAGTATATTTATCTTTATGAATATCCTTTAACAATATTACCAACTTAACGAGAACTGTGACGTCAAAATGAAAACTCTAGCACAAAAAACTCATATTTTTGCATAAAAAACATGAAAATCAACCCCAAATCAAAAAGTGGTGCTACCGATAGCACCATTTTTTCAAACGGGGTCAAAATTACAACATTTTTCAAGCATGACCTTCAAAACTCATACAAAACTTAGAAAAACCTTAAAATTAACACGTAAATAAAAATGTGACGATAACTAAAGCAAAAAAAAAATTCTAAACGTTAAAAGTATGGCTTATTTCAACCTAATTGAAACCGTGGTTTTCACAATAGATCTCTATGCAAAAAAAAAAACCCCCAAAATTGGATAAAATATGGTCACTTAAAAATTTATTTATTAACATTTTTTTATTTTTTTTTTATTTATTTTTACTGGGGGAATCGACAACTCGTGGTTCTCGTACTCGTATGTCACGGGGTCGATCCCCATCGTCTACCACTATAACCCCAGGTGCAACCACCCATCCCGCAAGAATGGCGCACGAGTAAATCTGGGTGAGAATCGAACATGAGACTTCATTTTTACAAATTTCCTTCCATTTACACGACACTTGCCAATCTGTCTACACCCGTGTGGGCAACATTTTTTTTCTTCTTAAATTTACATTGAAAAATAAATAAATATAAAAGACAAAATCTTCGCAACTTTCTTTTTTAAATGAATAAAAAAGCACATTAAAAAAATATATTCAAAACCCAAATTATATAAAATAAAAAAAACAATTAAAAATGGTCTTAAAAAAAAAGTGATTTTTCTTTTTTAAATTTCCAAAAAATACAATAATCTAAAAATATATATACATATTTAAAAAAAATAATAACCAAAATAACCCTTGAAACCATATTTTAAAAAATAATAACCAAATAACCCTTGAAACGTAAAAGTAAAAACATAAAAAAAATAAAAAAAAAAAATAGAAAAAAAAAACCAAATAAAAAAACTAAATTAAAAAATATATCTAAAAAAAATCTAAAATTCAATTTTTTTTTTTTTTTTTTTTTTTATAAAATTAAAGAAAAAACAAAATTGAATCATATAATTTTATAAAAAAATAAAATAAAATAAAATAAAAACATAATACTTTATATAAATATATATATAGTTTATATATATTATATATAATTTATATAAATATATATATAAACTATATAAAATTTATATTTATATTTAGTTTATATATATATAATATAAACTATATAATTATATATAGTTTATATTATATATAAACTATATATAATATGTAGTTTATATATAATATAAACTTTATATTATATATATTTATATTATAAAAACTATATATTTTATATATAATATAAATTATGATAATGATGATTAGCTCTACTAAGATTGAATTGGTTCATCAGATCTTAAGAGGGTAAGATTACCGTGATTCTTTAGAATTATTTTTGTGCTCAAAACAAGAAGAGAAGTCAAGATCACCATACTTTTTGTTGGGTTAAGAGGTTAGGAAGGTTGGTAGTGTGATAAAATATTTTGAAAATGAGATCTACTATGGGTATAGGTTGGACAATCTAACGTAGTGTTTTTCATTCAAACTTAGTGTCATAAAGGGTGACACACTCCTTTTTCATCCCATGGCATTTTAGAATCGAACAACACCCAAATTCACTATGTAGCTCGTGACAATTTGTTCTTATATTACAATGCTTATTTTTTCTTTTACACTTCAGAAAAAACGGATAGATAATTTTGATCTTTCTAGATTAGGGTTGATTACATCTTTATAATACCTTAATTTTCTTTTTTTTTCCTCTAACTCTTTTATCACACCCCATTTTCTCCTTAAATTTTGATTTGGACGCTTTTTTAATAGTATCTTTTCAATAGTTTAGCCAAGACCTGGCATCTTTATGCCATCCTCGCTGAGAGCTCATGTGGTATTATGACTTGATTTTGAAGCAATTTAGGTAGCCTCTGCCTTTCCATGTTGTTTAACCTGTTCTTATATATTAGGTATCCGGTCATAGCCATGCTCAATGGGGAGATGATTGTTTTAAGAGGAGGATGGGATAGCATATTTCATTTAATTTTGAGATTATAGGTTATAATTTTTTTCTATTTGCTCTATATTTCTCTAGGATTCACTAGAGATACCATAACCCCACTTCCTCACATCCATAAAGAATAACAGACATAAAAATAAGATCTCATAAAGAGGAGTTTTTTCTCATCCCAACTCCAAAGATCGGCTTGATTTACAATTGTTTTCAAGCCCATAATAAGCTTCTTTCCATCCCAATAATCATTTTCTCAATGCTATAATTCCAATTGAGATTGTGGTGACTATCAATTCCAAGATATTTGTATGAAGTCACTTCCAAGTTGTTGTTGTCATATACAAAGGTATCATAAGGGATCTTATTGGATTTAATAATCATGACCTTAGTCTTATCAAGATTAACAATCCCACCATATTAGAGCAAAAAATCCTTGAGGATTATTAAATGGTTTTCAAGATCAAGAAACTCCCCGCCATAAGATTAGTGTAATGTTTAAACCACATATTATATATATAATTTATATTATAGCAACCATATAGTTTATATATATTTTATATAAACTATATTAAGTTTATATAATGTGTTTATAAAATTATATATATAAAATAAAACTATATATAAATTATATAAAATAAACTATATATAAATTATATATAGTATAAACTGCATATTATATATGCTTATATATTATATAAATATAAAATACACAGGTTTTATATAATATAAATTGATAATGATGATTAATGTCCACCAAGACTCCAATTGGTTTATCTAACCTTAAGAGGGTAAGTGATTACTTGTGATTCTTTTTAGAATTTTGTTTCAGAAACAAAAAGCATTAAGAGAAGCTTTCCAAGACTATACTTTTGTTGAGTTAAGAGGCGAAGGCTGGGTAGTGTGACGGTTATTTTGAAAATGAGATCTAATATAAGTATAGGGTCGACAATCTAAGAGAAATGCTTTTCATCTTCAACCTTTTATTAGTGGCCACAAAGGTGACACACTCTTTCATCCCATGGCTTAGGAATTGGACCAACGCCCAGTTTCACCATGGAGCTCGGAAGAATTTGTTCTTATCTTAGCAATGCTTATTTTTTCTTTTACACTTGTCAAAAAATGTGATAGATAATTTTGACCTTCTAGATTATGGTTGATTACATCTTTATAATAATTAATTTTCTTTTTTCCTAACTCTTTATCACACCACATTTTTTCCTTAAATTGATTTGATGTTTTTTTAATAGTATCTTTATTCAAAATGGTTTCTTCCATTATTCCCCAATTGTTTAGCCAAGATTTGGCATCATTATGCCATCCTCATTGAGTCGATGGTGTTATGACTTGATTTGAAAGAAATTTTAGGTAGCCTCTTTGTCTTCCATGTTGTTTAACTGTTCTTATACATTAGGTATCTAGTCATAGCCATGCTCTCAATAGGGAGAGGCTAGTTTCTACAGGAGGATGGGATAGGTATTTCCTAATTTGAGATTATAGGTTATAAAATCTTTTTGTATTTGCTCTATCTTCTCCAGTATTCAGAGAGATACTACAACCCCATACTTCACATCCATAAAGAATAAATGTGTGTAACAAGAGTCTCAAAGAGGAGTTTCTTCTTATCACAACTCCAAAGTTTAGCTGATTTACAATTGTTTCAAGCCCATAATAAGCTTTCCATCCCCCAATAATCCTTTTCTCAATGATATAATTCCACTAAGCTTGTGGTAATATCAATTCCAAGATATTTATATGAATTCACTTCCTCCAAGTTGTTGTTGTCATATACAAAGGTATCATAAGGATCTTATTGAATTTAATAATAATGACCTTAGTCTTATTAGTATTAGCAATCATACCTATATTGGAGAAAAAAAAACTTGAGGATTCTTAGCTGGTTTTCAACATGGGGACTCCTTCACATAAGAACGATATCATCGGCATAAAGAAGAAGATTGATGACTATAACAATGAGAAATACACACAACTGCTTCCAAACATTGTTTTAATTTATCAATGTATATGCCAAAAGGGGAGGGGACAAGGGACAACCTTGTTGACTCTGATATTGCATTTAATATCTTTTGACCAGCCCTCGTTGTTTTTAAAATTAGCAATAACATTCCCATACATCCTTATTGAAACAACCCTCAACCTCGGGAGAGACATCTCTTTTTATCTCTCCTAACCTATTCCAAAGGTTTTTCCTAGGAACCATGTCAAAGCTTTCCTAAAGTCAAAAAAAAAAAAAAAAAAAAAAAAAAAAATTATATATAGTTTATATTTATATATAACTATAAATAAGTTATAAATTTTTTACCTTTTTTATAAAATCATATATATATATATTTGGCAATTTTTAAATTTTCTAATTTTTCTTTTTTTCAATTGTTTTTCAATCCTTGTGAAAATAATTTATTTTGGATTTTTCATTATTATATATATATATATATATATATATATATTATATATATATATATATATATATATATATATATGGGGTAAATAAATTTTCTAAAAGATAATTATCTAAATTGTTTTTTTTCCACCTTTGTAAATGATTTATTTTTGATTTTTCAATTTAGTTTAAGTATATATATATATATATATATATATATATATATATATATATATATATATATATATATATATTGTTTTTTTTTAAAACCTTTAAAAGTGTTTTAAATCTTTAGATTTTTCTTCTTTTAAAAAAACTGTAAGTTTTTAGTTTTATATATAATTTTAATTTTTAGTTTTTTTTTGTTTTTTAGCTTTTAAAGTTTTTCTTCATTTTGGTCCAAGATAGTTTTCTTCAATATTTCGATTCAACAACTTTTAGATTTAGATACAATGCTCCTTGAAATCTTACCTGGATCCGACAGCTCAGTTGCTTGGAAGAGATGATGATCCTCCTTTCAAACTTTTTTAATATGCTACATTTCAATTTTCTCACCTATTTCTACCATTTTCATCACAAGCTGATCTTTTTCTGCCTGAATTGCCTGTAATTCTGGAGTCTGAACATGGTCTATCCTTGGTATTTTGAGATTTTGTTTCAGAAATTGAATTTCTTTATCTTTTGATTTAATAAATTCTTGAACACATGCCTCATATTTTGGACTAAATCCAAGTTCTATTATCCATTTTTCAAGTTCCTCAACTCTTATCTACATGGTTCTAGTAGCCAAATTTTGATATTTCAGTTGTTTTGTAAGTTTATCATTGATAGTTTGGAGCTTCTTATTTCCTATACTTGCTATCATGGCATACATGTTTACCATTTCTGCATTACCTATGTAAATTAAATTTTTCTAAAGGAGGCATACTATTTAATTCAATAATGATGCTTGTTACTTTACTCTGATCCTTAGACTCCATGACTATTATATTCAACTTCCCTTCTTCATAGTCTACTACTAAGATCATTTTGGTATAATACGCCTCAAGTTCATAGATTTTAGGAATCATACTTTTCCTAATGCGTGCACTTGTCTTTCTCGTTTCCATGAAATGTTCCACTTGATATAGCTGTTTTGATTTGTCAGTGATCTCTGATCCTGTCTCAGTCTGATTTTTTGAATATGTTACCTCTATTGTCACAACAAGACCATTTTTCTTTGGTCTAATTTCTTCAGGTGTTGGAATATTGAGAGGGTGTGTGGGGAGGGTGAATCAATATGAGAAATTTATACCACTTTCAACCATAATATATATTCTTTCACTTTATCAACAATGTTCAACAGTATATCATCAGTGTATTATCTATGATTGAATTCAATATATCATGAGCATATAATCATAAGAAACATCACATCAAATACACATTACACTAGTATTTACATGGAAACCCAAATGGGAGAAAACCATAGAATGATTTCTTATATATATCAATAATTCATTCATAGGAAGCACCAACTTCCAAATTCTCCAACTGCAACTAGAAGGATGCCATAACCCCCTATTTACAGGCTCCAATCTGAAGGAATTTACAACTCCCTGAATTCTCTGGCTCCAACCAGAAGGAGGCTATAACCCCCTAGGTTCTTCAGCTCCAACTGAAAGGTGGATACAACCACCTATTTATCAGGCTCCAACTCGAAGGAAGCTCCACCTCCCTAATTTTTCGTCTCCAACAGGAAGGAGGCTACAACCCCCTTTCCTTGTCGCGTCCTACCACCTTGAAATATAAGTGTAAACCAATTATCACTACCACAATCACTGCCACTGTCGCTGCCACTATATTTGCCACTATCACATCAACCTGTAACCTATCAACCTGACGTTGTATCCAACCTGTCACTGATCGACCTTTCCAATCTGTCACTCCCACCAATACTCAACCATATCCTCTCACATTGATCATATACCAAGGAAAACTCTCAACTAGATGTTCAACATCACCAACACATGCTTCTACCAAGAATGTACCAAGATCACCAACATACCATCACAAGATATGTGTCTCAACCATGTACCAAAGCATGTACCAAGCATAAACCATGTACCACAACCTGCACCACAACAAGTGCATCAACCATGCACGAACACCTATTCTAAATCGTGCATCAACCATGCACCTCAACATGTACCAAACCATGCACATCAACCTTTTACATGCACATCAACACCATACCATGTGCCAACCATGCACATCAACCATGTACATCAACACATGTACCATATGATGTACCATATACCATATACCATGTAATCTGTCTCAACCATATACCATTTCACTCTCAATCATTCCATGTACCATAAGCCTCATGTATATGCCAATATCACAAAGATGTACTTCTAACAATGAACCATAACAACCATATACCAAGTACCAAGAGTATGTATCAAGCATGTAAAAATATCACCTCAACCATATGCAATAATGTACCATCAAGGGCCTCCAAGACATGCCTTAATAATGTGCCATACCATCCAATATACAAGCCTAAAACAAATACATAAAAGACATACCTTTACTCATGAAGACATGAAGCATACCATCTCATATTGTTATGTACCATCAAACGTTGTCGCAACTCAACCGTACCTTCTTTTTCAAACTTTTCCTTAAATACGCGACCTATCTTCTAGAAGCATGCGTATGTATGTGACCTGTCCTCTTGCATCTTTCTTATGCATGCAACTTGTCCTCTTTCAGCACTCATACAACCTCATAAAACTATGGTTTCCAATTTTCTACAACTCTAAAACTTTCAACCCTTCATACCTTCGCTGCGTCAGAAAAATTCCGCCACTTCAACCTCAGATTCACTAATAGATTTATCATAAGATAGACCATAACACTCATAAGATAGATATTTAATGTAAGTGTGTGTGTATAAATGAGAGACTCTTGAGATGTATTTAAACTTGTGCTATGTAACCTCTTTCCCTATTTTAGGGTTTTTTTGTTACAACCACTTTACCGTTTAACCAAGACTTGTAACCAACTAGGGGCTTCTTGACCACTCTTTGGGGCTTCCAAATTTTCAAGGTCATATCTCCCTAACCATGAGAAACCACATGGAATTCCACATATCACCAGAAAATACATGACATGTACTATATATCTATTATAGTCTTATCTCCAATTTCATTGTCCTTCATGTCCATATTACTTAATCAACTTCAAATCCCATAACCACACCTCCAGGGATACATGTAGACTACATCAAATGTACCCAACTAACTTGTAACATCCCTCTCTTGTGAGCACATGTTATTGACATATTCTTTGAGGACACTTGCGTGCAAGTGATCTAGTTATAGTAGATGCTTGTATATTTCACTTGTGGATATTTATGATGATATTGATGATTATGATTTGATGTTATTGATATATGCATATTGATAGATGGTATTGATGAGTTTTCCCTTAGTGTGTAGGACAGTTGACAGATTGTGGATGTAGATGGCACCAATGGACCTCCTTGGACTCCAGATTGAGTCAGGGAGTGGATTGTATTGGTTTGAGTATTTTATTTATGCATATGTGACATATGGTCGATTATATATTATGATGTCATACATAGATAATTGACAGTGTTTCGTCGATGAATGCAGGTTTACAATTTTTTTCTAATCTGACTAACATAAGGAGTAAAGGGGCCATGCACATAGACCAGATATTGAGGGATAAGTGTGGCAGATTCCTTGACATAGCCTACTAGAACTCTCGTCGTGGCTCGAATTGTAGGTTAACAATTAACTAGTTCGAGAGATCCATGATGCTATGAGGGAAGACTGAGATRGTTGCTAACGAATATTTCTAAGGGGTGCGCAATAATGCATGGTCCTTATTCCTTAGAATCCCTTAGTCTCTCACAAGGTCACCTAATGGAGTGTTGACTCCAAGGGTTGGAAAACTACCAAAACCAGTSAAAGGTGAGTGGAACTCTTGGAGCATAGAGTGTGTCTTGAAGGGCATGTCACGTAATTAAAAGTTTGAATCAAAGGTGAGTGACACCCTTGGAGCACTGAGTGTGTCTTGAAGGGCACGTCGCAAAAATAAAACTTGATTCAAAGAATTTAGGTGGCCTAGAAAACAAAGAGCAAATAATTAAACCTTGTAAAATCTTTAAGCATTGTTGGCTTTAATTAATTAACTAAGGATTGGAAATTATTATTTGTGAATACCCAAATGAAAGTCTAAGCCTTTTTAAAATTTAAACCTAAGTCTAAGCTTGGTGAGAATACTAAAACTAAGTTACAAATTAAATAAAATGGGAAAGAGGTAAATCAATTCAAGAAATTAAGAAAGATGTAATAAATCTAAAGAATTAATACAATACACATGTGTGCAGAAAATACCAAATTAGAATTTAAGATAAAAAAGGAATAAAGCATAAAAAAATGTGTAAGCATAGAAAGGTATCTAGAGTCTAGTTAACACTAGTCTAACTAGAGAATAATCTTATTTTAAATCAACTTAGTTTTAGAAAGGCATCGGTCATTTAATGGGAAATAAAGGGAATAAAGAGACGGCTAGGAGTGATTCAAGGAACACTTTTAGGAAAGGTTAGGGAAATTGAATTTAATTAAAAATAAATTGTGGATTTACCTGTGCAACTAAGGGAAAGGGTGACAAGTGTACAGGGGGAATAATTCTAAATTATATAATTAAAAAGTTTATTAATTGTTCAAGTGGGGATGTGTCATGGGAAAATTCTATAAAACAAATGGCCTAGATGAGAAAAGGAACACGTGAGTATTGGGTAAAGTTATGCTGCAAAATTTTTTACTAGTTTTTCTTGTGAGAGTTGGGATACCCAGCTTGAGAGAGACTTGTGGCTCTACCTTGCTAGGTGAGCTGGGAGCTAGAGGTTTTTTGGTTGTGTGTCTGCGTGGCCCCTTTGCATCTCGGGGGGCTAAGGGGGAATAAGAGTACCCCTAGTGTTGGCTGGGAGGTACCAGTGAAGACTCTACGATTATAAAGCAAGAGTCGGAAGGAGTGCCATCACAAAAGAACATCTTCGATTTATTCATCTCGGTTACGATATTCTTATTTGATAATTATAGTTGTAATAAGATCAATTTTGTAAACGAGTTTTTAGAATTTCTCCATAAATTGTGATTGAATTTGGGTATCGAATTTTCATGATCCTTGATGGGTTTTGGTGTAGTTTAGAAATTGAAGTTTTGATATTTTTTTCATGAAAACTATATATCTTGAATTTCCTTGATAAATGCCCTTCCATTTTACCAATCTATTTTGATTTATACTTGAATGTCGCTGTAAACTTATTGAAATTTAGTCATTATTCAAGAATTTCTCTTGTATCAATCTAGTTGAAGATTGTAATATTAAACTTGTATGCTATATGAAGATGGAACCAATGTCCTGTGAGAATCGTTGTTCTGTAAATAATTAGTATGGTAAATAAGACAATAGATAGTTTTATGTTCCTTTCCGTCAACTCAGGAACTTATAACAATTACAAACTAGCTTATGATTTGTATATATATAATTTTTTTTTATTAAATTCATTTGCACAAGACCCAGTTGGACATGCATCGAAATCCTTATATCTCTATTTGTAAATACCATTGATTCAATATAAGTGATACTATACAACACGTGAAGTCTAACCAGAACCGTAGCTTGTCTCTGCATGGTTTAAATTAGTAATTTAACTCATTGTTAAGTCTTCCTCGTCGAAGTCATAAAACCTGTCTATTATTTTAGGATTGATAACAACGATTTGTCCCAGATGGGAGAATCATAGCTTAAGATGGGAGAATCTCAACTGGAACACGTTGGACAATAAGTTGTGATTGGATATCGAAGGCAGTGTTCCACGAGGGTGTTTTAATGAGGAGACAGAACATAGGGAAGGAGATTTTCTCATTTAATGCTAATAACTACCATAATTTATTTAGTAGGCAGTTTTTATCACAGAGTGGAGGCAGTTGTTGTCGTAGTAGTGAGAAGACTTAGTTTCAAATAAATGGACTTTATATTATTATAATTAATGATTATAATAATTTTGGACAAGTGAAAATCTCTAGTTATGACATATATTATTAGAGTTATAGGATCTTAATATTAAGTGATATGTTTAATCAATCTAATTATACTTTGACATTGCACTAGAATTGAAATTTTGTTACCTAGGTAGAATTACTTATATTGTAGAGTAATAGTACTAGTGATGGAAGATTGATTTAGATTGTGGAATATCATATCATTTCATGAATATATAATGTTGATTTATTGTTTAATTCATAATTTGATTTGTCACGTGCCTCGAAAGGAATGTTGATTTATGGTTTAATTCAGAATTTGATTAATCATGTGCCTTGAGAAGAATGTTGACTTATTGTTTAAATCTGTAATTGCTTAATCGTGCGCCTTGAAAATAAGATTTATGATTACTCTTGCGCCATGAATTTAATGTGATGTATGATTTCTTAAGTGATCAGATAATTCACGTGCATCGAAATAACGTGATTTGTGATTAGATTATTTGCACACATTGAATAATGTTGATGTATGTTTAATTAAGTGATTCAAATATTCTTGCACCATGAATAATTGATGATTTAGATTGATTGATTGATCTAGCTATTGTCGGCTTGATTGGATTAGTGGGATTTAGACACCTCTTTGTTCCTTAGAACAATTTCCATCCATGAGACCTTAAATGGTCAAAATCAATTGGATGGATCCTGGGCTTGAGCATTTCTTATGTGTCTTGGAGATCCTAACTATGCAATATAGGTTGGGCAGGTAGTTATTTCATATTCAATGACATGGTGGATCATTATTTATATATGCTTCAGTTGATTGTGATATGTTGAACTGTGCCGATATATATGTTTATTCATTGATTAGGTGTCACTATCATTTATGTTAATGTGTTGGCTTGTGTCGTTAATGTGTTGGTTTGTGTCATTATTGATTATGATGATGTGTCATTTGTAATATTTTTAATTATGATGTCGTGTTGATTATGCGTTGCTATGAATTATGTGTTGACGTTAATTTCCTAATGCTTTAAAAAAAATTACCTATTGTACTTCACTATTCGTAGTCCTAACTAAGGGGTAATTACATATGGTATCAGAGTTGGTTGACCCCTGTGACTATGGATCATCACGCCTTCCACTGTATTAAACCCTTGATAAATATTTTATCGCTAATTAAAATTGAATTTGTTTGTGCTAGTAATCCTGGATAGAGAAGGTTGTGGAGATAGACAAAGTGGTGCTTGGGAAAGAGGTGTGACGCCTCTAGTAGAATCCACGCTGGAAAAGTCTAACCCCTAAGGAGAAGAGAAATTCATTGGACATAAAATAAAATTGTGGAGGGGGATGTGGTTGGTCTGACGAGGTCCTTCCAGAGGATGTTATAGGCCTTGATTAACCGACTAAATAGAGATGAGGCTAGGGTGCCTGTACCCAATGAGGGTTCATAGTGCACTCCAACTAACAGTGGTAGAGTTCACAGAGAACTCGAGAAGGTTAAGTTTCTCGAGTTCATGGGTGCCACATATAGTTCAGTCGTCGAGGCTTGGATGGAGAACATGGAAGTGTGCTTCACATTTCACGATTACACCTTCAACCTAGAAGTCTGCATGGTGGTGTTTCAGTTGAAGGGAAGCACTCTTCTATGGGGGAAGACGCTCCTACCTCAACTAGACATGGTCATCAAAGACATGTCATGGGAACTATTTGAGGAATGGTTCCGGGAGAGGTATTTATCAGAGGAATTCATCTAGTGCCAACTCAATTAGTTCAACGCCTTATGACAGGGTGGTCATACGGTGCCCGAGTCTGAGGCCCGATTCATGGAGCTACATGGTATGCTCCACATATGAACACTGAAAAGCTAAAGGTCAACAAGTTTGTGTTATTGCACACACATTCATGTGAAGGTGAGGATCCTCATACCTTAGACATTGCATGAGGCAATCTAGAAGGCCCTCATAGGCGAGGAAGAGCTGACCAACAAGGGATGAGGGAGGACTCCTACAAGATTGACTAGAAAGATGACGTCAGGTGCACAACAACATCAGACATGAGCCAGACATACACCAAGGTATGAGGATACATTGGAAGGATCCACGTTCATGACACCATGACAAATAGATCCTCAGCAGGGGACTCCCTACAAAGGACCACCGCATCAACAACAATGTTGTCCGCAACAACAGTTGTTTAGGTCTATTCATCTGAACATACCAGAATCTCAGGTTGGTAGGGCCAATAAATTCTAGTTCGGGGACTAGGAGTACTGGAGCAAAGACCAGGTGTCGGACATGTGGAAACCACTTTACCAACGATATTGTTCAGTTGACTAGATCAATAAGTCAACATGATACACTACAATTGGAGATTTGGGAAGGCCCATGGGATTCATTCCACGATGAATAACAACTAGGCCAGGCACCAGTCCATTATGCTTGAGACGTCAGGTACCATCATCGATCAAACTTATAGTATGTTGATAGATCTCAATGCTATAGAGAGATTTATTTCTAATTACGATGAAAGGAATTATGTTAAAGGAAATCAACAAGATGAGTTTAGATACGTCAAAATGGCCTGGGGTGCGAAACAGAAGATTGGAAGAAGGGTTACAGACTATCATGTTAACTTGGGAGATTTTGTAAAGGCATCAGCCAAGTCAACATGACACACTACAATTGGAGATTTGGGAAAGGCCCATGGGATTCATTCCACGATGAATAACAACTAGGCCGAGCACCAGTCCACTATGCTTGAGACGTCAGGTACCATCATCGATCAAACTTATAGTATGTTGATAGATCTCAATGCTATAGAGAGATTTATTTCTAGTACAACGATGAAAGGAATTATGTTAAAGGAAATCAACAAGATGAGTTTAGATACGTCAAAATGGCCTGGGGTGCGAAACAGAAGGTTGGAAGAAGGGTTACAGACTATCATGTTAACTTGGGAGATTTTGTAGCGAAGGCCAACCTTTACGTCACGATATTAGGATCTTATGACATCATGATCAGTATGGACTAGTTGGAATCATATGATGCGATACTCAATTGTAATACAAAATGGTTGAGTTTGACCGATGATGAGGGACAGAGAAGAATGATTGTAGGAAGAAAACAGGGAGTGTCCTTGAGGTTCATTTCTTCCCTACAACTACAAAAGAGAATGTGAAAAGGATGAAAGCTATATGAAATATTAGCATTGAATGAAAAGGGTGAGGCAGAAGGGTTAGAAAACCTTCCGGTGGTATGAGAGTTTTCTGACGTGTTTCCAGAACAATTACCGAGATTGTCGCCCAAAAGAGAATTGGAGTTTACAATTGACCTAAAACTTGGAATGAACCGATAGAAAGAACTCCTTATCAGATGTTGACACTTGAGTTACAGGAGTTGAAAATGTAACTGAAGGAGTTGTTAGACCTGTGACTTATACGTCCATGTGTGTCACATTGGGGTGCGCCTGTTATTTCATAAGAAGGAGGGATGGGTCGTGGAGACTCTGTATTGACTACATTCAATTGAACAAGGCAACGATCAATAACTAGTATCCATTTCCAAGAATAGAATACTTTTTGATCAATTGAATTCCTTAATCTTGGCTATCCATCGGCCTCTTCTTCTGTCACTATCTGGTTGAACCAATATATCTTTAATAGAGTTGGTTGGTACATAGGCAGTTATTTTGGAATGCAACACGTAAGTTCTGAAAGCTTTGAGGACTTCACCATAGCAAATGCTTGTTTTTATAGTATATCATATTTCAACTCAGCATCTCAGAGGATTTTACTAAAAAATTATATTGGCTTCTCGAAACCTTCATCGTTCTTCTATAAGAGCATGGTTGTGATAGTATGCTCAAATGCGAATGAAAAGATTAAGAACTCTTTCATGTAGTCTGGGTTGGCCAGCACTTGTGCTTCTCCTATTACCTTCTTGATGTGTTCGAAAGATTCTTTAGCTTTGGTTGTCCATTTGACCTCGTTGTCATTTTTCATCATATATGTAATCAATTTAACAATTTCAATGAAATTTGGAATGAATCTTCTTAAAAAGAATAGTTTTCCTAAAAAAGACTGAATTTCCTTTCCGTTTCTAGGAATATTGATTGTATCTATAGCTTCAACCCTTTTTGGATCGATTCTTATTCCTTCCCTAGATACTATATGGCCTAAGATTTTACCTACTTGCATTTCAAAATGGGATTTCTTAGGGTTGAGGGACAAACCAAATTTTCTGCACTTCTCGAATGTTTGTTTGAAGTGTACCAAGTACTCTGCATATGAGTTATAAAAAAAAATTAAATCATCAAGATAGATAATGACAAACTTATCTCTCTCACCAACAAAGGCTATGTCCATTTCTCGTTGAAAGGTGGCCCATGTGTTCATCATACCGAATGGCATTTTGTCGTACATGAAAGTACCCCATGGAGTGGTAAACACGGTTTTCTCTTTGTCATATTCATTGACCGCAATTTGATTGTAACCTGAAAATCCATTAATCATAGACATTTGATTAGCCCCGACCAATTTTTTCAAAACATGATCCATTTTATGGAGCGAATAGTTGTCTTTAAGGGATGATCTGTTTAGGTTCCTGAAATCCATGCAGAGTCTGATTTCACCGTTCTTTTTCCTAACTGGAACTAAGTTAGCCACCCACTCAGATTACCTAAGTGGAACAATAATATTTGCATCGATGATATATTTTACCTCTCTTTCTATCACAACCAGGAGTATAAGATTTATCTGTCTCAGTTTTTGCCTGAAAGGTTTGATGCCCAGTTTCAAAAGAATTTTATGCTCGATGACAGTGGTATCATAAGTTTTTAGCTCATCGTAAGACCAAGCGAAGACATATTTGTATTGTTTGAGTAACTCAGCATATTTACTTTTCATTTCGGGTGGAAGGTATTTAGATATTTTAACCAGCTTAAGGTTTTCCTTAGTTCCTATATCACAATCTTCAACCTCTTCGGGCTGAGGTTGTGTTAGAACAAGATTTTACTGACCCTATGCAATCTTGAAGAGAGGGTCTTACTCCATTTCCCTATGCAAACTTACTTTCCCTGATTAATGAATCCAGAGACAAAAATAAATATTTTTCCACTTGTAATCACCTTGCAAGTTATACATCATGTGTATATGTTGGTTTGTCCACTACCGCCTGCATACATCGGGATTTGTGCCAGAAAATCAAAAATAAATGTCGGGTTTCCATGTCACGACATAATATCTCTAATCCTTGGCCTTCCATATACTAGAAACATTCTGACTTGGCCCCTTAGTTTCATTTTGAAAGCTATAAAGAAGCTAATTTCGAGCTATGGAAAAGAGGAGAGAATTCAACTTTGAGAGAAAAGTTACTCTGGAGAAATTATTACTTCATTATCGAGTCTGCATCCCTTTGTCCTTTAAGTCTGAACACAGTGTTCAGCTCCCAATATCTTCCCTTATTGATGGAAAACCTCTTTGTCTCCCTTATATGAGCTTTCCTTTTGTGGAGGATTGAAGTGGTGGAGGCCCAGTTGGAAGGAACTCGATTTCTCGGTTCCGAACCGTGCCAATACGGAAGTCTGTAATGTTTTCACTTTTGTTGATCATTTATTAATAGAAATAATCCTTTCCCTTCCAATTGATATCTTTAAAATATATGTATTATGATCCATGGGCATGCTTGTTTTGAATATTAATGGATTATGCTATCTAATGTGCTAACATGTTATATTATCACTATGTGCTTGCTTTTCTTGTTTGTTGAGAACTTGTTGCAGGTATTAAGTTTTGGGTCGAAGTGCTCAACGATGGACATCATCAAATGTTGGATGAGGTAGGCCTCTTTCTTACCTCCTTTTCACATTAGTTTATATAGCATATGTTGGAATTGAGTCGATTTCGACAGTCACTCTTGTATGTTGTGGTTCACCCTAGCCATAGAGAGATTTTCCTCGTAACAGGTTGCAAGGCAGACTTTAGGGGTATATCGTCCTGATCAAATAATTTTTCTAATGGAATCAGAACCTTAGGAATCTGATTGTTTTTCATAACCAACATCTGATGGTTAGTGATCTTATCCTGGAACTTTTGAGGTTCTTCATCTTCCTGCATGATCCAAGTAGGGTCATTCTGATTTTCCTGGTCAATGTGTATTTCAGAAAATTCATCCACCATTTCTAGAAATTCCTTGATCTGTTCATCGTATTCAAAGACATGTTAGTGTTGAACGTTGTTTGGTATTGAAGGCATGTGCCTCATTTCTATGTGATACTTTATCTTCAAGACAGTAGGTGGCATAAAAGTAGTAGTCACTTTCGCAAGAGAGTAGGCTTGTTGATTTTCTACCCTAGGGATATGATGAATATTAAACGATGAGAAAAAAAATTCTATCAAATCCTAGGCACAGTTCCTGTTTGAACTTAGCCTTGGATTTTTGGATTGATACGGTTGTCTTATCTATTTTACAATTAATTCGGCATCACCGTAGACTATTAAATTTTCAATTTTCAACTTCCTGGTAGCTTCTAATCCTAAGACTAGAGCTTCATACTCGCATGTGTTATTGGTATAGTCAATGTCCCACTGCAATCTATATGAGAAAGGAATAATGAATTCATCTTCGGGTGCCATAAACAACACACCAACTCCTGCTCCTTCCCAGGACGAAGCACCATCAACAAATATTTTCCAAACTCCTACACTGTTTACATTTTTGTTTGTTTTTCTATTTTTTTGTTTTCTTCTTATGTACAAATTTATTATGTACATTCATCAAAACCATCATCAATTGATAATATACAGTTTCCTAAATCCTGATTGGCGACATATACCTGGTAATTATTTGGGTTATGTGGGTCACTTACAGTATATGCCAATCTTGTCTCTCTCTATAGATGGGTGAAATGTTCGTCGAAGATTGGAATCGTAGCATACTTCATGTACAGTTAAAGAAATCCTCCAAGTTTTGCACCCCAAGACCTGGATAACAACATGCCATACTTAGCGGGAACATCAGCAATGACTACATCCATGATAATACTCTTCACATAGATCTGTGCAAGATTAACCACCAAATATTTTATCATACCAATACATTTAACTTTTCTTGAATCAAAAGAATACAGATCTCGGTATGGCCTAGTAACCTCGAGACCCAAATTTTCCATAATAACTTTGGGCATTAAGTTGTGGGAGGCTCCAGAATCCAACATACAATTATGGAGTAGGTGATCATGCATAGTCAAAGTAATATAAAAAGAGGCAACATGGTCTTTATCATTTTCGATATGCGGAC
>SNQJ01S0034818.1:121293-141032 GCA_010110895.2 Picea sitchensis | reverse complement strand
CGATGTTCAAGCACCAGCCGATTCAACGAAGTGTTCGATCAAACAAGAGAAATCGTCGATGGCCAATGGATCGATGGTCGACCATCAACCAAATTCGGTGAGGTGTTTAGATCATCCAAGAGAATCGAACAACATTTAATGCCACGTCAAAATCCACATGTCATGACACGTTAGCCAATTTGACACCTAATGATGACATTTCATGCCACGTCAGCATTCACGTGTCATGCCACGTCAACCCAGAAGTGGTCGATGGTCGACGATCAGGTCGATCGAACTAGAGAAGTGTTTCGTCAATCGACAGGGATGACCGATGGGCAATGGGACGATGGTCAGGTGCCGATAAAATTAGTGAGTATTTCCATTCTCCAATGGAAAACATTGGCGGTCGACGATCAATGGTCGGGTCAGTCGGTTTAGCGTTATGTGTGAAACAATTGTCAAGGAAATGGGTCGATGGCCGACGGTCAAGTCAACAGGTTGGGAAAGGTGTTTTGCATGCCAAAGGAGAATGTACATTGTCAATGGCCAATGGACCGGGGATCAACAACTCATGTTTCATTCGATTTGAGATCAACGGATCAAATTTAAGCAATGCTAACACAGTAAAACAATCAATTTTATGCGAAATTTTGTGGCTTTTTAAGGTCATTAACTTGCAGGACATTTTTTAGAGCCTAACCGACATTTTTAGCCAATTAACACCCATAAGTACATATAGTATACCAAGGTACACTATGTTTCTGCAAATCAGATAAAAGAACTCAAGTAGAGCTATCCAATGAGCTAAATTGTTCGCAAAATAGAGCTCGTATGAGAAAGTTACATCCAAAATAGTAAGGGTAAAATTTTGGCACAAGTGCACTTCCAGAGGGCATAACTCCATGCTCATAAGTCCATTTGGGGCACATAAGTAGTCTATGGAAGGATCATGAACCATACAATATATCCATGGAGTCAAATTTGGGATATGGGTATGTAAAAATGTGCTAGGAGTAAAATAAGGCACATGTAGCATACAAGGATAAATTGGGTAAAACAACCTAAACTTCTTCGAACCATAACTTTCAGCTCGGAGCTCAAATTTGAGAAAAAGAATAGTCACTATAAAGGTATTGAGGAGTAGAAGTCATCTATCAACCCATAATTTTGAATTGTACAATAAAATTTCTCATAAATAAATAAATATATTTATGTAGCAATGAAAGAGTGGAAATTGCAACATGTAAATGTTGTAACTTTTCATTTAAAACTCAAATTGAGGCATGAGTATAGCCATTGGAAAGTTGTTTCAGAGAAGAATGCACTTACAAAATAATAATTTGAATTGGTATAATGTGTCCTTCATAAATTTATGAAGAAATAAACGATATTCTAATGGATGAAATGTTTTATGGTATGTATGTTCTAATAGTAATTATTACATGCACATTCTTACAGAATTAGAGGTATAGGAAAGAAAATTTTCTTTTTATATGAGGATTGGAGTTATGAAAAATGATAAAGGATCTTACAACCATGAGGAAGAGATCATAGTTCTGCATGTCAACATGGAGAATGTTGATACATAGTCAAATGGAAGAAGAGACAAGCAAGAGCCTGTAACTATGAGAAGCTTGCATAGAGAAATGCAGATCTATAGAATTGATAATTGCTAGCGGGAAAATCCCCCCTTTAACTACACTAGGGTTTAAGATGTAGACAAAGCGAATGATCGTCTAAAATTAAATATATTTTCTACTCTACCCCAAACATACCAAAACAAATGAAAAGAAAACAATAAGAGAGAAGATCGGCAATTGTACCTTTTATCCCACGTCTCGTGATGATCTCCTCAAGATCTCTAATTCCAACGACTGCACATCTCCTCCCAAGGCTGACCTGCATCCAAAAATACGAAAATAAGGACTACAAGCATGCTATTCTATTCATGAGTTAGTTTTAGATATCAAATGCTAAGTATAAATCAAAGAAAATACACAAAACATCATCATTTGGGACATGGAAAAGAGATTCCTTTATTCATCAAACAAAGACTGAAACTTACAATCTGTGTCGGCCACCATTTCGTGAACCCGGTTCAAGCTCCTCCTTACAATGATCCAAGTGCACCTTGACTGGGACTCTTCTCTAAATATTCTAATCACCTCAAGGGAAGGTAATGGATTGAATGGAAGGAAAAGGGGCTGAAGAGGGAATGTTGAGGCAATATCTCACAAAAGGTAGCAAAAGCCTAGGCAAGGAGGGGAAGTGAAATTGGGTAGAGTTTCACTGTTATTATGCTTGGATGTGAAATGAGACCCCAACACCTCCTTTTATATGACAAAAGGATGGTTATTTGGTTGGGTGACGGGCTATAGCAGGTGAATTGGTTGGGAAACCTCCAATAGCCTGTGAATTTTAACGAATTCCTTACAACTTTTTAATTTTTGCAACTTTTATAAGCATACGCGGGTTGTTTAGTGTGAAAGAAGAATATGTACGTGGGCTATAGTGGTGCAAAAAGTATATTTATGGGGGATGTAATGGTGCAGAGCGCGTACATTCTCTAAAAAATGGTTTTTTAAGAAGAGCTCCTCAGTAGTGCTTTGGAAAAATATGCAAGTAAGAGGGACAAGGCCATGTATGCATGAGTAGGGAATTTTAGGGCTATAACAATAATGAAAAGATTATAAAGGCTCGAGAAGAGATACTTTAGAGATTAAATATATTACATAATCAAGTCAGCAAAGACTCTGGCACCAAACAAGTAGCTAGTGCTAGACAAGTGTCAACATCTAGATCTCAAAGCAAAAGAGATGAAATGATAAGCATTCAAGAAGCATGACAAAGTGCCATCAATCTTCAAACCAATCCAATAGAATAACTCATACAATTTTAGGGCTAGGTATAATTCCAAGTGTGTCTCCTATCCGGAGGCAAAGGAGAAATCCTGAGGCAAACATATTGCAAGGTGAACTCAGGAAAATCAAGCCATCAAATTTCAATGGTGAGCACAAGAAAGGAGAAGAGGCAGAGGCCTGGTTGTTGGAAATGAAGAAATATTTCCAGTTACATGATTACCCCTCCTTGGTAGAAGCTAAAATTTCAACCTACCACTTGCAAGGACAGGAAGCCATGTGGTGGGATCAACTTAAGCAAGCCAAGCACCTTGATGAAAAGAGGATCTCATGGAGGTGGTTAAAAGGATATTTCCAAGAGAAATATTTGTCCCAACATTATTATGAAAGAAATATGAAATAGTTCTTTGAACTCAAGTTGGGAATCATGACAATGGAGGAATATGAGAAGTGGTTCTTTGAGTTACTGAAGTATTTTGACATCATCAAGGATGAGAAGGTCAAAATCCAAAGGTTTTTAATTGGATTACCCTCCTTCTATAGTGATAAGATTCAATATGATAACCCCAAGACCTTGGAGGAAACCATAAGGAGAGCAAGGCATCTTTATGAGCAAAGCATAGGAAGGGTAGTTTTCCAAAATGCTTGGAATGACAAGATGAAGGGAGGAAATGATCAAAGACAAAAAGGTTTTAAGAAACCTTTTTTCAAAAACAACACCCAAGAAAATAAACAAGGTCAATCAGCCCAAAATGAGCATAAGACTACATATTCTTTTGGGAAAAGGACAAGGAAGCAGGTTGTACAATGTTGGAGATGTGAGGGAAATAACTTATATAGGGACCGCCCTCACAATGGAGAAAGAATGAGGACAATCCACAACATTCAGGGGGTTGAAACAGTGAAAGACATGGGAGGAAGCATGCCAAGGATATATGCAGGCTTAGACAATAGGAAAGTGGAATATCAATCCCCCGTGATTGAAGTGGAAGGTAAGATTGATAACCATCCCATAACAATTTTAATTGATTCTAGAGATAGCCATAGTTACATAAACTCTAACATTGTTGAAAGGTTTCACTTGCAAAGGAGTAAACATGAGAAATATTGGTTAGTTCAGTTATCCACATGGGCTAAGAGGAAAATCAATGAGTTGGTTAAAGATTTTTCGATAGACATGAATGGACTCGACACAAAGGTAGATGCAAACATCATACCATTAGGCTCATATGATTGTCTAATTGGCATGGATTAGTTGGAAAAATGCCATGATGTCTTAGACTGTTACAACAAGACAATCACATGTCTTGATGGAGAATGGAAGCAAGGAAATATTCAAGGAATTCCAAGAGTTGTAGTTGTTAGATAAATTTCAGCTATGCAATTGAAGAAGAGTTTCAAGAAGGTATGTCATATTTTTTCATCCCATATGGATGAGGCAACCAAATATAGAGTGGAAAGCATTGAAGACCATCCAATTTTGAGGGATTTTGAAAATGATTTTAGGGAAATCCCAAGATCACCACCAAAGAGAGACATTGATTTCTCTATTGATTTGGTGCCAGGAGCTTCCCCAGTGTCCAAGACACCTTACAAAATGGGCACACCAGACTTGAAAGAGTTGCAAATGCAGTTTGACGAATTGTTAAACAAGGGGTATATATGCCCAAGTGTGTGACCTTGGAGAGCCCAATTCTTTTTGTAAAGAATAAAGATGGGAACTTAAGGCTATGTGTTGATTTCAGGTACTTGAATAAGGTCACCATAAAGAAAAAATATCATTTTCCAAGAATTGATTATTTGTTTGATCAACTGAAAGGTGCAAGAATATTTTCCAAGATTGACTTGAGATCAAGATATCATTGATTCAGGATAAAGGAATAATACATCAGCAAGACAACATTCAGAACAAGATATGGGAATTATGAATTCACGGTAGAGCCATTTGGACTATCAAATGCCCCAGTTGTTTTCATGTGTCCGATGAATGGAGTGTCCAAGGATTACCTAGAGAAGTTTGTAATTGTGTTCCTAGATTATATAATCATCTACTCTAAGTGACAAGAAGAACATGAGCAACATTTAAGAATGGTGTTGCAAGTTTTAAGAGAGCATAAATTGTATTAATCCAGATGGATCTCCACACATGAAAGGAACTTTAATGTGTTCACCCAGTTGATGGTGAACTTATATGTTTTGAGTTTTATTTTCTCATGAATTTTATTAGTGCTTTGTGAGGAAAAGGTCCCATGCATTCTTATGCTTTTATGAGATGCTCATGCATTTAATTATGCTTTATGAGATTTTGGAAAAAACTCATACATTATTGATGTGAAATGATTAATACTTGTGAGGGAAATTAGACTCACATATTTATCATTAAAATTATAATTTTGGAAATTGGTTTTTATGTGAGAAACCACCTCACACCAATTTGTCATTATTCTCAATTATAGGTTGAGAGAATCAAGGACATGGATGAAGAGTCTTTGGGTGGTTTTGAGACTTTTCCCATTATGTACTTGAAGATAAATTGAGATCCTACATTCATGGATCTTGTCTTTCCTCTTTTGTAATTAGATCCTATTATTGTGGATCTAGGAATTAATGCTCTTTCTTAAGAGGGAGTGAGGTAAAACTATATAATTCCTTATGTGAGCCCTATGTAGGGGAAGTAATGAGGAATGAGTGAGTGGAGTTAGGAAGCCATAGTGATACTACTCCTAAGCATTGAGAGATGTATTCATGTAAGGAATTATCCGTCTTGATGTATGGAGAGATGTGAGTGTGAGTATTCTTCTTGAATCCTCACTGAAGGAAAAGGCATCTCTTATGTAATCACTTATGATAAGGTCCCAAAATATTTTGAATAAGGAATTAAAGCGATATGTATTCCAATTGAAGCGGGTCCGGAGACGTAGCCTAGGAGGGGTGAACTTCATTACCAACATCAGTTGTCTCTCTCTTGTCTTTTCATATGCTTATTCCATTTTGAGTTCATGTGTGTTATGTATTATTGTTTAAAAGCATGGTTAATCATGGATTCATATGCCCTTTAATCCTTATGAAAATACTTCGTCAGGAAACTATTCTCGATTGAAAACTTGTGTAGAGTAAGTACTTGCCCATTTTAATATCATGTGGTATCAGAGATAGGCCGATTTCTTTGCAGAATGGGAAAAGGAGCGAAGAGAGAAGAAAGACTTCAAGAATTAGAAGAGATAAACCACAACATTCAAGATGAAAACTCAGAGTTGAGGAGACTTTTGCAGGTTGCAGAAGAAAAGAAGCAGGAGCTTCAAGAGAGATATCAGCTTCATGGATAAGTCCTCAACGGAATTATTGAATAATTGCAACTCGAATTGCAATCCAAAGATTATCTATTGGCTAAGTTCTGACATGATGAACAAATGGAGGACAAATATCCTTATATCGTGGATGCACAAAATCAAACCGAGGTATATGATGTTTCTTCATGTTCAATGTTTTCTCAGTATGAAACTAACGTGGGCATGAATCTCCTCACAAAGATGGGATACAAAGGAGGTGGACTTGGAATTCATGGACAAGGAGTCACTCAACCATTAGAGGTGGTAAAAAGACCATGATTTTCAGGTTTGGGTTATGGCAAGGAAGAGAATGGAGAATGCTCAAAGGTTGCTGAAGAAAAAACCATCTCTTCACCATCATATTCCAAGAAAGGAATAAAGCAAGCTTGTCCTCGTCAGAACAAGAACCACTCAGGAAAGTATAAAGGACGTTTCAATTATTTTCTTACATATAAGGAAAATGATTATGGTCATAGGTCTTCTAACCATGATGTATCCAAGGATCACAAGAAGAAAGTTTTGGTAGCGAAGACGAGCATGCCCACCGGAAGTGAGACAAGACAGAAAGAACCCCTTTTACGTCCTCGTGACAAGGAGATTATGTTAAAGGAGAAGCAAAGGAAATATTTTACTCATTGCAAGATGAGTGGACATTGGATTGGAAAATGCTGGAAACTTCATCCTCAGCTTCGTCAAAAACATGGCAAGAGAGTCGTACAAGCTCCTGCAAAGAAGGAGGAAGCAGATGAAGGAGTTAGTCCAATTAAAATGATCCTGTTAGCAACATTTCTTGTCTTTGGCATCGGGATACACAGGTCTGTAGGTTGCTCGAGGAGCGCCCAAGCGCAGCACATAAAAGAAGTCCTTTTCGGACTTAAAATCAAGCGAGTGGGCATTTCATTCTTCAGTGGAAAGGATTCAGCGACAGAGCAGAACAACGATTGATGGGTAATTGCAGATTAACCGAGTCGCATCAAGTATAGCGCTTAAAGTTTTAAGGAAGTCAACGGTCGGAATCCTTCAGGAGGCACTCGCGAAGTTACGAGGGTCGTTGATCATAAGAAGTTCAAGCGCAGTGTTATCTCTCGAGCTCGGGGTTCGTAAGTTCGAAGGGCGGACCATATCCTTTTGATTGCGCGAGATTCCGAGTTACGAAAGTGTTCGGAGGAGGTCAACAGTCGCTGACCATCGCATCTCGGGACTTCGCGAAGGGAGAATGAAAAAATATGATACTCCAACTCACGAGGTCCCAAGTACTGAGAGGCGCAAATACTTGGGCCCTAGCCAACGGTTACATGTGGAGAGCGCTGACCAGAAAGGGAGCCCTGCCCGCATCGCCATCTCGGGTATCGGGAGTTTAGAAAAGGGAGCCAAGGGTCTTTTACCCACGAACTCGCGAATCGCGAAAGGGAAAGAACTTTTAAAGCTTGGGCCCACAGTATCAGGGGGCAATCTCAGCCATCCGTTTGAAGCGGACACCTGACGCGCGATTAAGCCATCTCGGCATATCGCTCATCGCGATTTCGATCAGCAAAGATCAACCCCTTCATATTCACGAATGTCGAAAAGTGCCATGGGAATAGGCACGTGGTCACAGTCCGTGATCACTTGGAAAAAGAGAGGAGTTGCGTAAAAAGAGATGAAGCGCTAGTTCAGTTATAGAGAGGATCGTCGTGGTCTCCGAGCGCCATCGGATCCGATCTCCATACTGTTTCTCGCCTGGAGTAAATGAAAGCAAGAGCGGGTGGTTGAAACCTCCTTTCATTCATTAAGTAAGGGATGGAGGGTCTGGCAAACCGTCTGCCCGAGGAAGTCCTGTGTATCGATTTTCTCAAAGACACCATACCGAGGTCCTCAACTCGACAGAGAAGTCTGCGCACGCTAGCCCAGCACTTAATGGTTCAGCTACCCTCCTTATAGGAGCCATGCGTAGTTAAGGTGGCACTTAAAGAAATATATCAGTACGAGTTTGACTGAAGGGACACCAAGCCTTGGGCGACTGAGCACGCCTCTGTTAGGCGATTTTCTCTGAGTATATATAAAATCAGTATTTGTATTTTGAAAAGTATCGATGGTTGAGTAGAGCTCCCGGTTGTAAAATTTTAATGAAGCACTGTTATTCTAGTTATGGATGGACTTCTGAGACTTCTTGCCTTATGAATGCCATTTTCTTTACATCTTTGTTATATTGTGTTAGAGAAGCTCAGAATTGGAGGATCCAGTCGAGTTGTAGCTGTTATAGGATGATGTTGTAATGGATCACTGTAATAGTTACGCTATCTCTGATCAGTCCTTGTGATTTTTCCCCAGCGCTGAGTGACTTGGAATTGGAGTATCCAGTCAAGTCCATCTTCGGTTTCTTGAGACCCTGAACCAAGAGGATCTTGCATTCAGAGTCTTTCCTCTACATGTTGTTGAAAGCATGTTGCCCAAAGTAGTTTGTTCACCCCTCCTACCAAGTCTTCTACCTGTCCACCTTTTAATCAACCCACTGGCTGAAGTTAGATCAAGACCTCCTTTGTCCCATACATCCTAGACCTAGTCCCCGAGTTAGAATGATACTTCCTTGAGTCTTTACCTCCATCTGATCATCCTTTTAAAACTATTGTGACATAAAATTGATGGGTATCGGGCTCTGCTCCTGCAAGCAATCCAGGAGTGACTTCCGATGCTAACAGATCCCAGAAGCAGTTCTTTAAAAAGATCAGATATCCAAGGAGCATCTATTTGAATGGCTTAGTAAGAAATGGATAGAATATTTGAAAATTTGAGCGGGATTACATTGGTCTCAACTCCAACATGTTCATGTTCGGTTATATTGCAGTTATTATTGTCATTAGTCAAGTCTGGCTGGGAAAAACAAGCATGGATTTCACTCCATTGTATCTTGTTAGATCTACTCACTACTTTTTCTAGTCATGGTCATCCTCCATTTGATCGGTATAGTCCAATGAATCTGCTCAAAATGCTAATGACAGTGCTTTTGTATTGTAAGTAGTTGATTGGTTTGAGATAACCTTCTTCAATTGGAGACCATATTGCTTCAATCTAGATATAAAATGGGTGGTACTATAAACTTATGTGATTCCAGTTGTAGGGATTGAAAGCTCCGACTGACCGATCTCTCTCTAATTCAAAAATGCGTGAAAAGAAGTTGGATTATTCATAGTTCCCTAGCTACTGTACTCAAAAGTAGTGCAATTCAGAGTCTGGAGAACGTGTTGATACAAACCAATGGCCATGTCATGCTCATCATTTTATATTTGTATGTGAGGTTCACAATCATGATGATAGCTCCAGTGGTGGATGACACATATTTGGACACGCATTTTCTGAGTCAAAAATAGTAGGAGTGGTCGACATGTTGGACTGCAACAGATTTGTGTAATTTCAGTTTCAGGTTATCAGTAAATCTGATCCATTTATATATGATCTCTGCAATGTAAACGGATACAACAGTGGTTGTGCTAGAAAGAGAAAGGAAACACATAAGTGTAAATTCCATTGCGCACAATGAGGTTCATTGAGCAAGGGTCGATAACCACCGATACACTGGATCTAATCATGGATTTTTAGCTAGAAGTACGACATGAGCATTGAGAAATAAGAGACCCTTAGGCATCCACCTTCTATCTTCTTGTCCTTCTCCATGTTGTCCCTCAGTCCTACAAACTCTTCTGCATATTGAAATAAGAGATCAGAGAATGTGATTGTTGCTTCAACGTTGGACCGAGAACTTGGCGGTGAAAACGATCAATGGATCTTTCAATTCCATCATCCACTTAATCACCGATTACCTTCATACTGAATTCGAACAACAAAAAAATCCGAGTCAAGCGATCTCCAATTGATTGATGGATTTTTCAATTCTGTCATCCACTTATTCGATGATTTGGGAAAAGATACAGGATCTGTTAAACTGATGAAGCCTTGTGACTTCCTCCCACTCAACAACATGGCATGAAAGTCGGTTGTTGGTTACTCGTGGCTAAAATATTTGCAAATTTGATCTGGATTATATTCTTGTTACAATAAGTAGATTGTGACCTTATCGCACTTCTTACTAGTTGATAGCACGTGGAATTGGGCACTCTCATGCAAATGAAATTAGATCGATTTCAGAATGATGCACTTATCTATTCCCTCAATTTCGATGACGAGTCTCAACAGGAAGATTGAGAAGATCAGGTGACTTACAAAACAAAAGAAATGATAGGTTAGAGGTCATGTGCAATGGAGAGGGCTCCAATGACCCCTGACTACCATCGATGGAGTACCCTCATGATCAACTGATTTCCAACATGTCACGTTATGATATTTTCTTTGATCCAAACAAATTTTGTTTTGGAGATACCGATCACCAAACAAGAGCACCAAAGTCGGTGTTTGACCCGCCAATGGGCCCGAATTTATTGCCTTTGAAACACTATAGGCAATTATGGTGCACGATTTGCAGTCTATTGATGTTGTGAATTGATTTTTCATTGATTGAAATCAAGAGAGCAAAGAAAGTTGTCTACATCAATGAATATGTTTCCTCAGAGCGTTGTACCTTTTTCAATGCATCTATGCAATTTAATTCTCTTGAAGTTTCCTATTGTCAAGATGGGCATTGTAATCCTGGCAACCAAAATCACAAACTCCAGCGTTGTGCAGTTTCTATGCAGGTTTGTCTCGGTTCTTACTGCTATACAGAGCATTGATATTGATTTAGTGGATCACATGTATCAATCGAGGTCCCAGAAGGCAGTTGCACATTTCTTTTGGATAGGTGAGCAACAGATGTAATCATCTCTGGGAAAATTATCAGACTGTAGGTCTGAAATGTATGGTGGATTTTCAGAGAAGCATGTTGTTTGTTGGGAGTCAAATGTGCTATGGTCTCTGAAGCATTTCGAGGATGTATCAAAACCACTAGTTCTTTGGGATGTTCTAATGGAACTATTGCCTCTAAAGGTTCTAACATTGAATTTGATTGAACCAATACTCTCCAAATGGCTCTCTAGCCGGTTCTCAGGAAGTCCTTAGGCATGTACTTGGAAAGGAATCAAGACGAGTGTTCCTCTTTTCTCTGCATGTACTTGGAAAGGAATCAAGACTGGTGTTCCTCTTTTCTCTTCTCCCTGAAGGTTTTATTTCTCTTCCACCTAAATGGACTGGAGATGATCCACAAGGGAGGTTCTTGTGATCATTTTTCACTGGTTGTTGTCCAACGATCAAATTTGTTGTATCGATGGTGGCCTCTCCATAGCCATACCAAAGCCAAACACGCCGGGACACTTTCTACCATCATCTCTTGGGCAATGGCAGAATCGCAGCTCCAATCATGATCTCTCATTTGGAGTAGGCTAAGGAGTTAATGGATTGTTGCGATAGTGGTGTTGCTTGTGTTGGTTACAATTCAGGTATCAAAATGGTAAGAAGGAAATGTGTCTTATTATGGGTATTTTATTATAGTTGAAAAAATATTGAAAACCCTTATCCTTGAACGATGCACTTTTATTCTCGGGTTTACATTTATAGTTTCTTTTGAACTATGGGAACCCAAAATATGTTACTATGGGATTCTTCATTATAGCTTGTATAACTATTGAGACCTATAGTGTTGATGCCATATGTGTTGGCAAGAAAAGGGCATGTGCACTATTTATAGTGGGTATTTTGAAACCATAGAGTGTTACCACTAGCACACACATTATGTAAAAGGAGGTTTAAAAGCCATATATTTTCCCTTTGTGCACATGTTTGGCACATTAAAAGTGATGTAATTGACCTATAGAAGCCATGAAATTGGCTTGAAATCGTCATCTAAAATGTAAAAATATTATGAAGCATTGTAATGGTTTTTTATCCACTCTTGAGTGAGGAGAGTGAGAGGCGTTATTTTTCTCCTTAAGCCCTAAGTGGCTTCATTTTGTAATCATTATATAAACAGTTGAATGAGGTGATCTGCCTAAGCCATTTTGGCGATTCATTGTAAACTTGACCAAAGAGTGTATTTATAAACTCTTGGCAAGTAAGGTACTCCAAAGATTGAAATACAGGTCATCAACTACAGTATGCAAATTTATGCAGATGTGGGCTTCGACATTTCAGCTCCGAAGAACAAAGGTGAAGGAGACAGGGGTGTGCCTTTTTTCAGACATTTGCTTTGCAACAGTTGCATGTGTTGGGTTTACATTCTGATTCCGAAGTACGTGGGTGAAGGAGTCTTGAAGGAATGTGCCTTTTGACATTTGCATACAGATACAGTTGATACTTTTGGAGACCAAAAGTTTCTTTTGTGGGGAAGCATGATCCGAACGGATCTCCACACATGAAAGGATCTTTACTTTGTTCACCAAGTTGATTTGCAGAGTGGTGAAGATGGTGAACTTATATGTTTTGAGTTTTATTTTCTCATGCATTTTATTAGTTCTTTGTGAGGAAAAGTTCACGTGCATTCTTATGCTTTTATGATATGCTCATGCATTTAATTATGCTTTATGAGCTTTTGGAAAAACTCATACATTATTGATGTAAAATGATTAATACTTGTGAGGGAAATTAGACTCACGTATTTATCATTAAATTATAATTTTGGAAATTGTTTTTTATGTGAGAAACCACCTCACACCAATTTGTCATTATTCTCAATTATAAGTTGAGAGAATCAAGGACATAGATGAAGAGTCTTTAGGTGGTTTTCAGACTTTTACCATTATGTACTTGAAGATAGTTTGAGATCCTAGATTCATGGATCTTGTATTTCCTCCTTTGTAATTATATCCTATTATTGTGGATCTAGGACTTAATGCTCTTTCATAAGAGGGAGTGAGGAAAAAATATATAATGCCTTATGTGAGCCCTATGTAGGGGGAGTAATGAGGAATGAATGAGTGGAGTTAGGAAGCCATAGTGCTACTACTCCTAAGCATTGAGAGACTTATTCATGTAAGGAATTATCCTTCTTGATGTATGGAGAGATGTGAGTGCAAGTAGTCTTCTTGAATTCTCACTGAAGGAGAAGGCATATCTTATGTAATCACTTATGAGAAGGTCCCAACATATTTTGAAGAAGGAATGAAAGTGATCTGTATTCCAATTGAAGTCGTTCCGAAGACGTAGTCCAGGAGGGGTGAACTCTATTACCAACATCAGTTGTCTCTCTCTTGTCTTTTCATATTCTTATTCCATTTTGAGTTCATGTGTGTTATGTATTATTGTTTAAAAGCATGGTTAATCATGGATTCATATGCCCTTTAATCCTTATGCAAATACTTCTTCAAAAAATGATTCTCGATCGAAAACTTGTGTAGAGTAAGTACTTGCATGTTTTCAGATCATGTATGCTAAGCCAAGTAAGTGCATATTTTATCAAAAGAAGATTCACTACTTGGGGCATATCATTTCAGTCGAAGAGATATCAATTGACCCTCAAAAGATAGAGGCCATTAAAGGATGGCCAATGCCAAGAAATTTCACAAAGGTCAGATCATTCATGGGTCTTTCCAGTTATCACCGAAGGTTCCTAAAAGAATTCTCAAAGATTTCAATTCCAATCACTTATTTACAAAAGAAGGGAGTGAAGTTTGAATGGACTTCCAAGTGTGAAGAGAGTTTTCAGCAGTTGAAGGAAATATTGACAAGTATGCCAATATTGGATATTGTAGATCCGAATGAAGACTTTGTTGTGTGCATTGATGCACACAAGGAAGTGATCAGAGGAGTCCTTAGTCAAAAAGGTCATGTAATATGTTATGAGTCCAGAAAATTAAAAGAGCATGAGAGGAATTATGCTACACATGACTTGGAGTTAGCAACAATTGTACATGCATTAAAATGGTGGAGACATTACCTCATGGGTAAGAAATTTGAGCTAAGAACAAACCATTGTGGTCTAAAACATTTGTTTGGACAACCAACACTAAATGCTAGAGAAACCATATGGCTTGAATTTCTTAGTGAATATGACTTTGAAATTAAKCATATAAAGGGAAAGGAAAATCAAGTGGTTGATGCACTCAGAAGGAGATCTCGTGAAGTGTATATTGMAGCCATTAGCCAGTATAGGACTGATCTGAAAGATCAAATTATTGCAGCAGAAAATTCAGATCAGCAATATCTAAAAATAAAAGAGACATTACAACAAAGTAATTTTCAATAGAAATTTAATTATTATGAGYTGAAAGAAGATGGAATTCTCATGTACAAAGGAAAGATATATGTGTCGAATTCTAATGAGATGAAATGTGCAGTGTTAAAAGAAATGCATAATGTACCATATGGCTGGCACCTAATATATCAKAATACGATTGCAGCAGTAAGAAGCCAATTTTTTTGGTCGAGAATGAATAAATAAGTGCCTAATTACATAGCGAGATGTCTAGAGTGCCAGAAAGTGAAGACTGRACATAGACATCCAACAAGGCKGCTACAACCATTTCCCATTCCATAATGGAAGTGGGAAGTTGTCCCAGTTGATTTTATTACTAAGCCACCAAGAAAAATGAAGCAGCATGATTCCATTATGGTGGTGGTGGATAAATTAACTAAGGTAGCGCATTTTATTCCAGTGAAGACTACACATAAGGAAAAAATTATTCCATAGATCTACATGAAAGAAATTGCTAGGATACATGGAGTGCCTAAGGCAATAGTTTCAGATAGAGATCCAAAGTTTACTTCAACTTTTTGGAAAGGTTTGTTCAAGGGATTTGGGACAAATCTAAATCTTAGTACAAGGTATCACCCAAAGTCAGATGGGAAAACAGAGAAGACTAACATTATAATTGAGGACCTGCTTAGAATGTATGTGATGGTTCATCCATCAAAGTGGGAGGATTATATCCATTTAGTGGAATTTTCTTACAATAATGGGTATCATGCCTCATTGAAATGAGTCCATTTGAAGCATTGTATGGCGGGAAGTGTAACACACCCGTGAGTTGGGATAATCCAACAGACAGAGAAGTTGTTGGGACAGATTTGTTAAAGGAAATGGAAGAGAAAATGACAAAGATCAAGTAGAATTTAAAGGCTACCCAGGATAGGCAGAAAATTTATGCAGACAGAAATAAAGTGCTTTGATATTTTGAAGTGGGAGAACATGTGTTTTTAAAAGTGAAGGCAAAGAGAAGTTCACTAAGATTAGGAAGTTTCCCAAAGTTGGCACCAAGATATTGTGGGCCTTTTGAAATATTAGAAAAGATAGGGTCAGTTGCATACATGCTAGCATTTCCTACATCTATGAGAGTGCATAATGTATTTCATGTGTCATTATTAAATAAATATGTGCACGAACCTAACCACATAATTGATTGGAATGTGATCCAAGTCGAGCACGAAGGGGATTTTCGAGTGGAACCAGTACACATCCTGGATCGGAAAGAAAAAGTGCTTAGGAACAAGGCCATAGGGATGGTAAAGGTTCAATGGACCTACTACAATCCTGAGGATTCTACATGGGAGCATGAAAAAAAATGCAGGAAAAATACCCACAATTTTTTGACAATTTTGGAGAAAACTGAATGCAAGAATCCATTTTGAGTAGTTAGAGTTCTGAAACCACATCACAGAGTCCTAGAAAACTACATTGGGGACCTTATAAAATAATGGAATATTCCTTGGGTTAGACCTAATAAACGAATGGTGCATTTCTTGGATCAATGGGTTGAGAGGAACAAGAGATTATGGCTGGAACTATTGTTGGAGTTGTGAAATTGCAGAATTTTATTTCTAAGTACTGTGATGTAAATTTGCATATATGTATGTTGGCATAGTGTGCATCAAGGAATATGCACAATTATAAGGGAGGGGCAATGTAACATCCCCACTATAATCCCAAGTTTAATTAATTCTTAATGTAGATATGATATATGGCTACGACCAAGCAATGTAATATTTGAATTGTATTTCTATGTTTTAATAATAAAATGTGATGACAGTTGCTAAGGGGACATGGATAGAGATGGGGGATGAATTAATCCACAAGAGAGGGGAGGGTCTAAAAGAATGGCCAAGAGGGGTCCAAGGGGGAGTTTCCCATGTATATTAATTCAACCCACTTCCCTAAAATTGCTATTGACATATGAACCTTCTAATTTTTTATTGAGTGTTCCCAAATCCAATCATTGAATACATGTAAGAGGGTGGGTGTGAGAAGTCACATCTCATATTTATTGGAAATATGGGGGCATAGTACAATAATCTTGGGGAAGTGTGTGAGTCAAGAAAGTAATCCAAAGAGAGGAAATTTGTATGGGTAGCTGCAACATTTTTTACACATTCAGTTTTTGTACATGAAGAGCAAGTAGAGAGAAATAAAGAGAGTTTGGGAGTTCGTGTAGCCATGGAGGGCGAATTCTAGAGCATGTTGGAGCATTTTGGAGATGAATATTGAAGAGCCAGGTTATCATGCCTCAAGAATGAACTTGTGTGTGAGTTGCACTAAAACAACAAGTGTTTGTTGTTGTTTGCTGGTAGTTTTTCCTAACAACAAGTTCCCTTGAGTTCCCACATGAGAGATTCATGGTTACCTGTGCCATAGAGACCCTGATAAATTAATGGGAGACCCGAGGGACTAATATAAATGAAGGGGTACATTCCTTGGGTTGGGCGGGTCCAGAGGAAGAGAGTTGGTGGAAAAATCAGGATAATTGTAGGAGAATGCCCGTTGGTTGTGGGAATTCTTAGTTATGAGTGGACAGTGAAAGACCACTCTATTTTGTGGATTACTAGTTTCATCTAGGGGGTGACTGGTTGTTGATATTTGGAGCATTTAGTCAATGGTTAGGTGAAACGTCCGTCCCAAGCAGTTGCTTGCACAACTATTGTTAAAATATAAGTGTTTATCTGTTTTATGTCTTGTATTTATGAGTTAAATTGTTGTGCATGATCTCTATGTATTTGAGAAGAATTTATATGTTGTTAGGTTGGTTTATTAGTTGCATTTCATGTCTATTTTAGCATGTTGTAGATGCATCTATTTTATGGTTATAGACAGTAGCTAAATCTGGTGTTAATTCGTAGTTGAAAGCTATAGGAATTTAATTAGTTAGAAAAAAAATTCATTTTTGCGAGTTTCCCGCACCGTAATGTCCTTCGGTTGGGTTGGGGGATGTTACAACTGGAATACTTTAGTTCATGTTTTTTTAACATCGTTTTTTTTCTTTTAAGTGTTATAATTTATTTATTTATAAAAATTGAACTAAATTTCTATTAAAAGGGTTGTGTTGGTGCGAACAACGTCAAAAAGTATACATAATAGGGCAGATAGTCAGAGAGTTTTAATAACTAGAACAAAAATAACAAATTTTAACATCCTTATAGGGACATTCCCATGTTCTTCAAGACTGATGACTTCTTTACAAAATTTCCCTAGACACCACAAAATCTTAAAAAACATAGACTACATATTAGAGGGAGTATATTGAATATCGAAGTCTCATGTGAGTTGTAGGGGGGAATATTTTATATCCATTGGAGCAATAACATGGTATGAATTTCCTAAATAATTCCCAACAACAACATTGGGATGGTAGGATATACCAGGGTTAACAAAGTCTGAGACTGAGCGATGAGGAAAGGCCTGGGCTCTGAGTTGATGGAAGGAAGCTTCCAATTTGTCCATTCAGTGAGACGGGGCTGGGAAATATTCCTCAAAGACCCCGTATTTTTATTCCATTCTGTGAGATGACCTAGCCATCATTTCCTTGAAATATATAAAGGTATGAGTTATTGGCCTAGCCAAACTCTTCTTGACGTCTAAGGATTTTCTTGAAGTCACTCACAGAGGGATCCATAGAGATTTTCTGCGGCCAAGCCTTGAAACTACTCCATTCGATAGTTAAACTTCCTCCAATACCACAAAATCTAGTACAAAAGATAATACAATGAGAATGAAGTATGCAGAGAATGAACATAACAACACCACAATTATTAGGCATTAAAAATAAAATGATGAAGGACCTATGAAATGGTTGGAGATGCTAAGGGAGAATCTAGATATGACCCCAACCAAAAGTCCCAAATTATGATTGTGTTGAGAAACAACTGGAAGAAATGAATGTTGAATAGAACTTATTTCCACACCAGGAGCATGCACGCGTTGAGCCCCACTTAGACTAAACCCATACACATGAGAAACAAACTCATGAAAAAACACAAACATATGTTCCACAACTCTGCCCTGAGAACCGCTTAAATAATCTAAAGCACTTGGGTTTGAATGAAATCTCACACACTCACCATTAAACTTCACACACCCACCATTACGCTTCACAATATAAAGGAGTCCTAATGTATGAGGAAAAGAATGCATATGGCGAGAGGACGACTCAAGCTGTCAAATCACATCATGATTGTGGGTTTAAGGGATGGGGRATACCCCCCATTCACCATTTAAATTAAACTCCCCTCTTGTCATCCTARAACCTACCTTATCCCAATGGTCAGCAAGGGGGTTTAGGCSTATTTTAATATGGAAGAGATTAATCTCTCCAAAAAAAWTTATTAGAGAGGTAATTCGATGAAGGATACCACTCAAGAAGTTGTTCTCCATGTAGCTTCTTTTGAGGATTTATTTGACAATTAACATTAAGTCGTCGAAGACTAAAAGCTAGGAGATGTTGCRCTCTTTGGCCAATTTTAATCCTGCATATAGAGCATATGCTTCAGCAATATTGTTTGTTATAGTCCCAAGGCTCTGAGCATAATAAACCATCACAWTTCCTCTGGGATCAAGAAGACTCCCACCCACACCTGTCGCCCCAAGAATTTTTTAGGTGTTGTAATTACTCTGAATTGTCCCTTGGGATTGATTTCTCATTCATAAGTTAGATTTCCTTTCTATCTTTTCATCTCTGGACTACTTTCTCTACCTTTCCATGTCGTGCAATCAACATAGTCCATTGAACATGATTAGAACAAAGATAGCACCCTTTAAAGTAATGAATTCGTTTTACCAATGGTTTTCTACTAATACAAAAGATAAAAAAATTATGTTATTGTGGATGACACTCTATAAAAAATAAAAATAAAAAAGGTTCCATCCACATGCTTGTAACTTGTATTCCTATATTGTAAGTTTACAATTGTCTAGCTTTGGTTGGGTTGTCCTAATTTCTATTAATATACCTACTTGTTTCTACAACTTCAATTCCAAACTTTCAGAACAAAATAATTATCATTGTTTTTAATTCTTAATCTACTAAAATAATACTTGTATGTAGAAAACTGATTATCAATATTTTTAATTCCTAATTTGTTGAAGTAATACTTGGATATAAAAAACTTATGAAGAAATTGGATTTGAATGAGGAGAAAAAAATAAGGAGAGTTCAAATAAAACATAACAAAAAGATGATGCAATACTTCTACATATTTATTGAATGTATTAACTTTAATAATGGTTCTTTAAAATATATTTTTTTCCAAATAAATCTTAGAACCATGTCTTTGTTTTTCTAGTAGGTCTATTAATAGTTTTTTCTTCAATGAAAACTCAATTGAAACTAGAACTATGACTATCTCGCCTGAAGAAAAACCTTGAAAACATCCTTAGCATTTATCTAAAATTATTCAAATTCAT
>SNQJ01S0034818.1:65359-121283 GCA_010110895.2 Picea sitchensis | reverse complement strand
AGTCGTTGCCTTCTCAACTGTCACCAACTTTTCCAACTGCTCAGCATCTGTGGCCTGTTGGTCACTTAACCATGGAATTTCTTCCACCACGCAACCAGGAAGGTCGTCGACCTTAGTCGGGGCGCTATTGGTATCCTGCCTGGTGAGCGTCTCCCTGGTGCTTGGCTTCTCATTACATATCAGGTCCCCGATTGACGGGTCCTCCTCCACAACACAACCAGAAAACCAATCCACAGGCTCGGTCGCCTTCTTCGCTCTGCTGCTGCCAGCGTCTTGCTCGACAATAGAATTGAGTACCGCCCGTCCCTCAACCCGTGCCTTTTTCCTGAGGATGGAAGAGGCCAGAGCCAAGGCCCGTTCGAGCTCCTCCTCCCTGTGCCTTTGCGCCTTGTGTGCTTCCCAGGCAGAACCTCGACGAGGTGTGCCTCTTCACCTGACCATTTTCCCAACGCAAATGCTAGTTAAGAGCAGAACAGAGTTAGAAAAGGACCAATTCGAGAGCCTTTGCGAGTGCCAAGCGCTGGAAGGCCAGCTCTGTCGAAGACAGAGAAGCCACCAGCCCTGGAAGAACTCCCCAGAATACAGATAGGAGGCGGTAATTGACCCAGCTATTGACGCACCAGGAGCCTTCCTCCTTTGCTCGAGCTCCAAAGAAAAATTATAATCAAACTGTCTGCTCCTCCTTCCTTCCATACTAGCCATGAATTCATATGTGCATGGGATGTTAATTACCGCGCGAGGGAAGAGTACCTCTTCCAACAGTCCTCTGCTATGGCCGTCCATCAGCGTTAAATGTCGCGCGGGGGTGGCGGTCATCAGCATTTAACCATCGCTGAGTGCGAGTCCAGGTGGCTCATCGGCTCCTCCGCGTGTCACCCCATCTGGGGCGAATGTATTAACTTTAATAATGGTTCTTTAAAATATATTTTTTTCCAAATAAATCTTAAAACCATGTCTTTGTTTTTCTAGTAGGTCTATTAATAGTTTTTTCTTCAATGAAAACTCAATTGAAACTAGAACTATGACTATCTCGCCTGAAGAAAAACCTTGAAAACATCCTTAGCATTTATCTAAAATTATTCAAATTCATGCACTTGCTAAGCCATGCATGGTCTTCGTTGACTCCCCATTAGTATGAGGGTTGACCTTAAATTTCACTTTCACTCCAAAGTTATACATTAGGCCATTTTATTTTTTATTTTTCATAAATATTAATATGCATTTGTTTATGCAACCATTGGTCTAGAAATTTCCCCTCTTATTCTGGGGCCGGCGGCAATGTAATCATTGGTTTCTGACATATCAACTGCATCCATTACTCTCGCAACCCATGGAAAATCTTCCATCACAACAACATCAGGAATAATTTCCTTGAATGTTATGTATGTCTTCCAACTGACCACTCAATTATCTCCATTGGTTTACAAACATGCCATTTCACACTAAGCATATCCACCCATATAATCTCCCGCGACAATTATGATGGATCTTTCACAGCTGATGAGAGCAATAATTACGCTCAACCAAAGATCAAAACCACCAGAAAATATGTCCAAACTTAGCCGAACATTGAAATGAATAGAGAAAGAAACACCTTATTATTTTCACGGATACCTCATCTATATTAATACATTAGTTACGCCTTATTAGTACCTACAAAAGAAGGTAATATAATTTGTTACGCCTTACTGGTACCTGCAAAAGTAGGCAATATATTAAACTTTATGAGAACCACTGCTAATGACATTAAATCCTATCAGAACCACTGCTGGTAACTACTCTTACAAAGCTTCACATCATGCACTACCTCATCCTCTCCCTCCACAATGTTACAATCCTGCAATTTTGGTTGGATTTAGAATATCATAGTCGGGCTCGGGGAGCTGGGGAAAAAATAAAACCATCTGAACCAACATATAGCCCTCATAATTGCTTTCCTCGGTGGTTTTTCCTTAAAGGGTGGGCCACTTACCAGTTTATGAGGCCAACAGCTACAATGAAACTCTTTCGTAAAAGCAGGTACATGTACATCACTGCACTAGCATTACTACATGGTATAAATTTTATTTTCCTTCAATTATTTTTTCTAAAATCAATCCCCTAACATTCTAGAGTTTCAACAACCAAATTTGCATGAAATAGAAACAAGAAAAGATTAGACTACACTCTAGAAAAGTGTCATGGTCATCTAATAGATAAGATAAGACATGTTCTAGTGGTTTTAATAATTTCATATGAGTATGTGCTTTGGTTATCTAAATCAATAGAGCATAGAAGAATTTGTTTGGTGACACAAATTATTTAAAGCTAAACAACATTAGAGGAATTTGTTTCATTGATTATGAGTGATATAGATGATTAGAAACATACCACTACATGCCTAGATTGATATCAAGTGCTTCTTTGCTAAAAGTCCGAAAAATAAATAGGAGTAGGTTCCAAGCAGATACAACAAATTACTTCAAATTGTTGTTATTGTCATGTTTATTCATATAAATGTCCTCAATAAGAATTTAGAGAGTATATATTTTCAAAGTATTTATATCAACAACATCACCTACATGGACTAGCTTTCTTATAAAAAATGTTTTCAGCCATATCTAAATCTGAAAAATATTACCTTAGTGAAAACAATTGTCCAAGTTGGTAAGAGCAGGAGGCAACAAACACAGAGAAAAATAAAAATAAAAATAACCCCAAAAAATTCAAAATCAGTTCAACCCGCCAACACACGCATCATTTTCGTTTTGAAAAATGAATTATTGACAATGTATATTTACAATTTCCCACCTTGAAATTATATGCAAATTATTTGTAGATTTTTCTATATCTTTGTTCATATTGGCTTCTCTTCAGTTCCAAGAAATCCCAAAAACAATGCATTTTTTTTTCTTCTCCAAAATTATTGCAACCCTAAAGTGCTTTGACGAGCTCACCACTGTAGACAAGATATTGTAGATCGAACAAAGTCCAGTTGATATTCTAATTCATAATTCTTGCTTCACAATAGAAGTCTCGAACATGAATTCCCCTTCATTATTTTGATTGCATGCATTATTTTGCTTATCTGGGTAAAACACAACCACTCCTCCAAGATAGAAAGTAACTCACTTGAAAAGAGAATAAAAATTACTAGCATCAACATCACTAGATCCCAGATTGAAACTCATTAGCCCAGACATCCAAGCAGCATCAAGAAATGGCATCGAACTAATACACTTGAGCAGTGAAGACGAGGATAAGGACCTGATTGAAAGTTGAAATCATTTTCCCATTTCCCTGCCTTTAATTTCATTGTAGCAACGATCCTCTAGTACCATTTTCTCCCATAAACCACCAACCAGCGAATTCTAACCACTTCCCTAGAATGAGTTATTCAATCTGCAATAATTGCACTGCCACTGAATAGACAATGGACATTTTCCAAATATCATATCCCAATTCTAAGGGCACTTATTTCTAGCCATGTTGTCTTCCATACACTCCATTGTCGATTCATAATATGCTCATTCTACTCTTTCATGGAGTTTCTCCAACCACTAGGATTTAGGAAATGTTGGGTTCAGGTTCGGAGTCCAAAGGAACTCGAGAGTGGCCATGTGGACACACAAAATAGCATGGAATTGACGTATGTGGCATTGGATATGGAGAAGAGTACTCATAGAAGTTCCCCGTCATGTAAGGTGAAAAGCAGCTTCCCAAGCGTCTTACTCCATAACCATCATCTGGGGCACATTTAATATTCTACAATACAACAATACCTCGAAGTACAATGAAGGTGTCTTACTCCATAACCATCACCTGGGGCACATTGAATATTCTACAACACAGTAGTACCTCGAAGTTAACTGAATGGAACATGATAGCCCGGACTTGAGAAAATATATGAGCCGAGTGAGCTCGAAATTATATGGCTACCACGATTCTGGGGGTTTCACCGGCTAACTGGTTTCTTTTGTGTAAAAGTAATATGCATAACTAATGGTGCAATGAACAAAACACCTTGATCTGTATTGTATATTAATATGAACGTATAATTACAGAATATAGTTACAAATAAGTTACAGAGGTTAGTATAACTTACCAACTCCTATAACCGTATATCAATTAGTTAAGGATGTAATTAGCTTATTTTTCTTAACACTCCCCCTTAATTACATCCGGTAATAACATTAACTAAAACTATTACTATCATCAGTTTCCCTTGGACTAATATCTCTTCCCATCTTTGGTTTACAATGCATTAGAATCCCCCTTAAACATAACTTGGTCCTAACCATCTCTAAGGTTACTTTATCTCACATTCCCCTTGTTAATCAAAGATCCAACTTCTTCGATTCAACATCAAGCTAGCATACAAGTGCACCTGACACCCTCGTACCTACTCTATGGTTCATTCCACAATTTGATGTCACATCCTCTATATGCATTAGAGGGATACACCATGCGCTACGACGCTACCTGTATGCATGAATAACAAGGTTTACAACAAACTTGGGGAGATCAACTTGCATATGGCCAAACTTTTACAACAAGGACAAAAAAAACTCTATGGGGTGTCGGGTACAGCCGATCATGCACCCCTCGAATTACAACATTTTATGGCATTACAACATCTCATCTCATTACAACATTTCATCTATGGGTAGTCATATTGCTCCATTTCCCATGCGATCTTCCTTATCTCCATCACTTCATAGTGGATTCTTATATTTGTTGGTGACTAAAAAACCAAAATTTGTGTTGCATTCAATCTCTACGCATGTCTCTATGTCTTCTTCGCTCCACTTCATTTTTTTTATGTCACTATGGCTATCTGCGTATCTTTCTTCTCCGCGGCTTTTTAGCTTCTCCCATCTTCTCTAGTGTTCACATCTTATCACTTCTTCACGACTTCTCATCTTTTCCCGTCTTCTCCAGTCTTCACAACTTCTCACTTATTGGTTTCTTCTTGTCTTCTCACGTATTTGCGGATTTTCACGGCTTCTTCACATTGTTATTTCTTATGTACCCTCGGCAATACACTTCGCTTTCACCTTTTCTCGTATTTTGACTTGCTCCCATCTACTCAATAAATCTGAAACGTTGTCCACATTATGGATCAACGTCAGCGATCCTTTCTCTTCAATCATAGAAGAGGCTCTTCAAATCTAAAGAGGATTTTACCTATGTTTTGTGGCTTCTTTTCCTTGAAAGCCACATTCTTTCTCTTGCAGACTATTCGCTCCATGATGACTCTTATGGCCATACTCTTCTTCATCTATCGGCTCTGATTTGGTATTCTTTCTTTTCTAGAGTCATTTGCATACAATACATCTCCATCTTCATCTTCATAATATTGTTTCAACATCTTGAATTTCCATACTTTACCTGTCATTTATTAGAGTAGTTAATTCTAACAAAACAACTACATTTGTATTGAGTTAGCTAAGCTCAATACCTTTGTACATTTCCAATTTCAAGACATGAAAAACTTAAATATTACGGAGATTACAAAAAACATTTTCACCAGTACATTTTCATAAACCTTCCATCAACAGATTTTCATTTTCATTTTTTTAAAAACAATGCAATCTTACAGTCTCCCCATGGCTTTTTATGTATGTTTCCTTGCAGTTGGACATTTGTTGCAGATTCAATCTCACAGTTTTATTGATCCAAGTCAACAATACTCTTCAATTTCTTAATCGCCACTCTACACATACTCCCTCATCAAATATCAATTTGATTTCCACTCCATCCAAAATATATTCAAATTTGCATAAAAAGTTTTAAAGACCACACACACACATATATATTTCTCCACCAAAAACAAAGGCTAACTTCTCAAAAAAAAAAATACCATTCAAAAAGCAACGGTACCTTCACAAGTTGCATGCTCACTAAGTATTTCACACATGTTACTATAGCTCATCAAATTCAACAAACGGTCTAAAATGGTACCTTAGTTGCTCATACTCAATATCCGTCCTCCTCCTAATGTTCTCACATATGCAAAATACCAATTACGCCTTTGCTACTCAAACTGTGTATCAATTACTTCAATAGTTTTTCCAATTGATAAAATTACCACATAAATTTTTTAATTCCCTATGAAAATTTCTTTAGGGCAAATTTTTATTGGAAATTTCTTTACTCCAAAATTTTACCGAATTTTCTTTATGCGCAACGACTAGGGTTTGGGAATCCTTTCTTGCTTTATCTCCACTACCATTGTAGCGATTCTTCTTATCTACTACTCCATACTAGTACACGCACACGCCATCGCTCAATCCTCTCTTTCTTCATGTGATACTTTCATGTTTGCAATCCCTTCGAACGATCCTTCGATCAAGCACTTGTCTTCTTGCAATATACAAAATCGTGCTTTCGCCTTCAGCAATATGACTTCATAATTTCATACACAAACCACATATTTGTGCTCCATGAATCGGTCTCTCTTTCTCCTCGGGCTCCTCAAACTCAAATGGCATGGATTCTCCTCGATTTCTTCTCAAACTTTCATATCTCTAGGCTCTTGGGCCCTCCCGTGATGGAGTGAGGCCCATAGTAGCTCTGATACCATGTAAAGTTAATACGTAGAACTGATGGTGCAACACACAACACCTTGATATGTATTGTATATCAATATGAACGTATAGTTACAAATAAATTACGGAGATTAGTGTAACTTACCAACTCCTATAACCGTAGATCAATTAGTTAAGGATGTAATTAGCTTATTTTCCTTAACATTTTGTTCCACTCCAGGCTCCAAGGCGTCGTGGTCGCAGCCTAAGGCATGTAAACTAGGAAGTTGAGATAGATGTGATGCCCATGCATATACCAAATCCTCCCACATGGTTGAGTGAAAATACTGAGCAAGAAAACTTGGTTAAAAAAACAAGTAGCATGTGTTTGTATAAATAACATTTTTTTCTTTTTTTCTATCTATTTACTTTATGCATGTCATAAACATCTACATTGTATACAATGATAACATCCCAAAGTTGCACGCAATACAATGGAGAACATAGTTTTCAATTAATGAGTAAATTTCATGGTTGACATGATTTTATGAAACACCACATCTTCTCTTAAACATTACTATTCTCCACTTCGTCCTCGATTGAGTTTTGTACCGGGTATGGTTTTATATTAGCTTTGAGACTTCGAGTTGTCTCCACTTCGTCCACTAGCTAGTTCTGTACCAGGTATAGTTTTAACAAGTGAAGGAGAAGAGCACTTGAAAAATCTCCACTCGACTGGAGCAATTCAAATCTTGCTTCTCATAGTATGCTTTTAGGTTATTTAGATTACAGATCATGAACTTAACATTAGTGTTGGTGTGTTGTTGGTTTTGGGATAATTATCTCGCCCCAGCGCTCCTCTTGGGTAGTGGTGGCCCGCCTACATATGCTCAGTTGTATTTCCATTCATAATTATTCAGTTTCTACATTCTAATAAGATAGACAAAATACCCTTGTGACTTTATTTATGTTAAATAATAAATCCAAGGAATATGCTAGAGGGAGCTAGTTACATGTCTATTTATAAGTATTTTCTAAATAAGAGTCTGGTATATCAAATGCAACAATGCAACATATCAACATTAAGTGAGAATATTGGTGTGAATTGCTTTAAATCCTTACTGTCCAGTCTTTCTTTGTTGTCTAATATCCTCTCTCTTTAAATTGCAGTCACTCTTACTGTTTTAGAGAAGTATAATTCAAGAAGATGCTAGATTTTCTTTTGGGTAGATTTTTAGCCATAAGAATTATGGAATGGAAAGCCACCATGAACCACTTCGGTTGCTATGCAAAAAGTAACATTTTTTTCTTAAAAAAACTATATACATTTCTAAAAATATTCAAAAGTGAGCGATTCTTCAATCTGATCTTTTACCAGAGGCACGGAACGAGGCCCATTGCATTCGTCGTGGGCTAAACTGCCTATAAAACCTAAACTGTGCACTCAAATAAAATACTAAAATTAGGGAACAAATGTCTGTGAAATTTATAGCTCATACGCCTTTGAAAATTAGTTTAAACCATAGACTATTAGTTTAAACCATATGTTATAATATTTGTGGTATTTTTATTTAAGGTTAATTATCGTTCATTAATAATTCAAATATATAGAAATAATATTTAGTCAAATGTTTTTTTATCACTTTTAGAATGGATGGCTCAATTTATTAAACTAACTTTTATGGTTTTCTTTTTGTCAGAATCGATAATCCACCACTACTTCCTTTCATTGATAACTACATTAGAAGAAATCGATTCAATGAATACCTGCAACATATGATGTATTTTGAATACCCTTAGCTACACACTTTGTTATTGATCTCGCTCCTAATGACGAAACTTATTTGTATTTAACAGTACTTAACACTGGATTGGGAACAGTTTAAAGGTTAGTTATCGGTGCTACTCCCTCTACTATACACTCTCTTTTTTATAACTCGACTTTATAGTCAATGGATTCATTATTTTATCTTTGCTTGTTTTGATAACTTTGTTTTAGTTAAATAATAATTTACTGATTTTAGTCTCATTTTCTATAAGCTTTCATTATTGCCATGCAATTTCATTACTCGAGCCACTAAGTGACTTATCATGCTTGTTATTATGTATCAATACGTGAACTGCTGCATCCGCCCTCCATACCCTCTTCCAATTCATAGAGCAATCGGTTGACCCCAAGTATTCTATTTTTGGCTTCCATACCTATTTCTTAGCACCGAATATTATTCTTTGAAGAGTTGGCAACTGATAATTGCAAGAAATCGTGTGGATTTGTCCCCTCTACTTGCGGCATGATCGATATAAGATCTCTTATTGCATATAGCGTACTCCTACTCGAAGACTCTTTGCTAGAATTTTTTCAAATTGGGCATTAAATCTCCCATAATACATCCACTTAGTTCTATCAATTATAAACTCGTGCTCGGCACCAACCGACATAGCATAGCCTATCGATAGTGCTTAAAAATTATAGATTATTAGTTGTATATATATGTGTCTACTCATGCCAATGACGGGTAGCCAAATGATTATGTGTAATCTCAATGATTTCCAGGATTCATAAAGCATGTTGTTAGGCACGGAAGCAAAAAAATAGCATAAAACAAAGCATAAACAAGCAAGATCAAACACGCATTAAATCAAGCACAACAATCCCATAATTGACATAGTGATTTATGTGGAAACCCAATACAGGAAAAAAACCATGGGAAATGATAGTCAATATACTTATTATTCAAGGGAGAATTGCAATAGTCTTCATAGGTGTACAATCATCCTCTCCTCACACACACTCTGCGCTCTACACACCTTGCACACACTTGCACTCACATTGTACACACACCTGCATGCATGTGCATTAACATCGCTGCATGCATGTGCATGTGACCGCATGAGGAATGGCACCATCGTAGCTTCTCTAACAAAACTGGTTTCGTAAACATGTCTGCAGAATTCACTTTTGTATGGACCTTTTCCAAAGACACTCCACCTTCATCAACAATTTGTCTTACAAAATGGCACTTAACAAAAATATGTTTCGCCTTACTATGATAAGCTGGATTTATAGCCAAATGAATAGCACTTTGACTATCGCAAAATACTTTCACCTTGTCCTGCATCCTTCCAAACTCACCCAATAAACCTTGTAACCAAATTGCCTCCTTGCATGCATGTGAAGCAGCCATATACTCTGCCTCCATAGTGGATAAAGCGACTATGTTTTGAAGCTTTGACATCCAACTAACAAGTCCTCCTGCAAGAGTAAAGACATATCCTAAAGTGGATCTCCTTTTGTCCAAGTCACCTGCAAAATCTGAATCTACAAAGCCGCAAATTGAATCTCTGGAACCATCATAGGTGATAGAATAATTGCTTGTGCCTCTAAGATATCGAAGCACCCATTTCACTGCTTCCCAATGCTCTTTTCCTGGATTTTCCATGTATCGACTGACAACACCAATTGCATGCGAAATATCTGGTCTAGTACTCACCATTGCATACATCAAACTTCCCATTGCACTAACATATGGTACACGAGACATATAATCCTTTTCTTTGTCATTACTAGGACATAAACCTGAAGAAAGATTGAAATGGGAAGCCAAAGGGATCTGTATGGGTTTCACATTATTCATACCGAATCTCATAAGTATTTTCTCCACATACTTTTGTTGTGATAACCACAGCTTACCATTTTTTATTTCTATGTGTATCTCCATGCCTAAGATTTGTTTTGATGCTCCTAGATCCTTCATATCAAACACCCTAGCCAATCGAGTCTTTAACCTATTGATTTCGACCATGCTTTTGCTTGCCACAAGCATATCGTCAGCATATAACACCAAAATAATGAACATGTCATTTTCCAACCTTTTAAAGTAAACACAATGATCATATTCACTTCTTGTAAAATTTAGGCTCACCATGAAGGAATCAAACTTATTGTACCATTTCCTGGGAGAATGTCTCAGGCCATACAATGAATTCTTGAGTTTGCAAACAAACCTCTTATTGTGATCCTAAACAAAACCTTCTAGTTGTTCCATATATATATCCTCATCTAAATCTCCATGTAGAAACGTTGTTTTAACATCTAGCTTCTCTAACTCAAGATCAAGTAAAGAAACTAGTGCTAACACAACACGAACTGAAACAAGCTTCACAACTGATGAAAAGATCTCATGAAAATCAATACCTTCCTTTTGAAAATACCCTTTTGCTACATGTCTTACTTTATACCTATCAACTTTATCATCGGCACCCTTTTTCAGTTTGTAGACCCACTGGCAATCGACAACCTTCCTGTCCTTTGGAAGTTCTACCAAGTCCCATGTTTTATTCCTCTCTAAGGTATCCATTTCTTCTTTCATAGATTTCTTCCATTGAGCACTTTTAGTTACCTTAATTGCTTCCTGAAAACAACTAGGTTCTCCATCAAAAGAAACTAAAGCCACAGATGAAACATAATCGTCATACCTTGTAGGAGGATTCCTGACCCATGAAGATCTCCTTAGAGATGGTTGAGGCATATCCTCAGTTTCCTGGATATTTTATGCATCTTCATCTTCTTCTTCTGGAAATTCTTCATTCTCCTACCTTTCTGAAGATGGTTGAGTTTCCAACTGAATTTGTTGAACTTGCGGTACCTGCTATGGTCTCACTTCAACATCTAGCATTTTTTATTTTAAGAGTGAGGATTCATCAAATACTACATCTCTGCTAATGATGAGTTTGTGGGCAGTATAATCCCACAATATGTACCCCTTAACTCCATCACCATAACCAACAAAGACATATTTCTTTGATCTAGGATCTAACTTAGAATGTTGAACTTTAGAAATAAGAGCATAAGCATCACAACCAAATATTCTCATATTTGAAAAATCACAAGAATGACTTGTCCACACCTCTTCTGGAATCTTACATTTTATTGTAGTTGATGGTGACCGATTTATTAGATAGCATGTTGTAAGAACTGCTTCTGCCCACAATTTATGTTGCATCTTGGCATTACTAAGCATGCTCCTTGCTCTCTCTAAAAGAGCCATATTCATGCGTTCAGCGACACCATTCTGCTAAGGAGTATAAATTGTGGTTTTATGTCTTTCGATCCCATCTTCCTTGCAATAGTTCTCAAATTCCACAGATGTGAATTCACCTCCATTATTTGTCCTTAAAAACTTGATTGACCTGGCAGTGCTCTTTTCAACTAAAGCTCTAAATTGCTTAAAAGTATTAAATACATCATCTTTTATTTTAAGTAAATAGACCAAAACCTTGCTAGAGAAATCATCTATAAATGTCACAAAATTTGACAATCCTCCAAGAGAAACTGTAGGGGATGGTCCCCAAACATATGAATGAATGTAATCAAGGATACCTTTTCTTATATGCCTTCATGTTTTAAACTTATGTCTACATTGTTTTCCGAAAACACAATACTTGCAGAAATTCAAATTCAGAAACTTCAAACTTGGAAGTGGCTTACGATCAACCAGTAACTTAAGCCCTTTCTCGCTCATATGACCCAAACGTTGTACCATAAACGAAAAGAGTCACTTGCATATTCATATGCTACCACTGCTTGATTTACTTATGTCCTTCCTTGAATATGATAAAGGTTCCCGGTCCTCTTTGCCTTCATCACTACTAAGATGCTTTTGGACACCTTCAGTACTCCACCTTGAGTTGTACACCTATAACTAGCAGAATCTAGAACTCCCAAAGATATCAAGTTATTCCTTAGTTTGGGAACATGCCTTACATATGTTATTGTTCTTACAGAACCATCATGCATTTTAATCCGAACGCTACCAACTCCAACAATTTTACAAGAAAAATCATTTCCCATAAAAACAACACCATCATCAATAGATTGGTAAGTTGAGAACCAATTTCTATGAAGACACATGTGGCTGGATGCACCTGAATCTAACAACCAATGTTGATGTTGATGTGAAATATCACAAGTAGACAATACCTCATCAACCATACCTGAACTGGAACTTTAACTTTTTTCAGCTACATTAGCTTCCTTTGCTTCTTTTGTGGAGTCCTCCTTGGATGCATTCACTACATTAGCTTCCTTTTGTTTCTTTTGTGGTCCTTGATGTACTTTATCTTTTCCAACAATCCTTCTTGAGATGCACATATTTTCCATAGAACCAACAATTTTTCTTACTCTTCTTTCCTTTTGACTTAGACCTTTATGTACCCCTCTAAATTTTCCCTCTTTATGTAGATTGACCTCTCCACTCACCATTGGGTTTTACCGTTGAGGTTTCTTTACCGATATTTTCCTCTAATCTCCCTTAGAGAACAAGCCCTGGCCAAATATCATAAATCAATGGTTTTTGTTGTGCTAAACCACATAGTTGCGACCGCATGATCCAAAGACTCAAGCAACGAACACAAAAGAGCGTAAACGCTTTGTCCTCATCTTCATATGTTACATCCATACTAGATAATTGATAAAGCAGAGTGATCAGCGGATCAAATTTTGCTCCAAAACAAAACAATCATTTCAAATCGAACGAGAGCATAGGTCTTCGCTATAACCTATAAAGCAACCTGTTTCAACAAACGGACGGAGCCGGTATGAGTACCGCTCGCTCAAATGGCAAACAGTAAAAGGGATGTTGGATCAGATACCGTGACGGACGATACGGTAGACCGTATCGGATGACGTGGCAGCCAGACGCTGATGTGGCGTGACATTTATTGGGCAGCTGCGCGAATGCTCTTTTTATTGGCGGGAACGGAATGTTGACATGTGGCCCAATCACAAGTCGCCACGTGTCAATTGTTTATTTGTTAAAACTTTGCACTCAACAGGAGTCGACCCAGTGACCTCCAAGCAGGTTAAAGCTTTGGGAAAGGCCACCAAACCAGTGCGCCCACGCATGTTCCTTGTTATATATGTTCCAAATATTATATTTTACATTGTTATAATGTGCGCCATGGTCGGCCGCTAAGCTCCTGCCCATGGTTATGTGTTATATTGTATGCGACCAACGCCACGGTGGTTACCACCGTAACTATATTATAACCGTTGATATATGTGTGTTGTTTGGCATACCATGTGACCATACTCATATACCAATGCGCTGCGGGTTTGGCTACACGGTTTTGACGCTGGTTTGAACTTTAGCCCTGTTTTGTATTGTGCGTGGTCATGTGGTCGCCATGTGCCCACGGGCCTTGGTAGTTAGGGCTGACGCGTAACTATTCGACAGTTTGTACCTGGTTGTGTGGTTGTGTTCGGTGCCAGGTTTTTTACACTTTAAATTGCGTGAGGGCTAGGTTGAGCTAGAGGAGGTGAATTTTGTAGATGCAGAGACAACAAGCTTGAAGGGGAGACTTCAAGGAAGCCTATCTTCTTCATTTTGGCCAACGAGGTGTCAAAAAAGCCCAACTAGGGGTTTTGGTATGTTTTGAAGCCATTGGAGCAGCCTATTGGTCATTTTGAGCATTGTAGCAAATTTTGAGCACTTTGATAAAATAATACAAATGATCCATTGGAAGTCGGACCGTAGATGTAGCCCAAGAGGGGTAAACGCTTTATCATTTGTGCTTATGTGTTTCTGCTCATTGATTATGTTGTTGTTTATATGCATTTTGAATGAGTAAACTCTATTAAAGATGGGTTTGCAAAGTTGATCCATTTTCTTTTACCATTACAAAATTTAACTTGCAATATTTTCAAGAAATACAAGTCTTCTTCATTTTAGATCAAGTTGGCATCGAGCATAGGTTTTGAAGACTTGATTATTTGCAAGGTTTTGTTTCTTGATGCTCACAAGGTTGAAACTCACAAGAGGAGAAGGTCAACTTGTAGAGCCAAGTTCTCATCCCTCAAGGAAGAAGCATATACCATCACCGCTAGTTTCAAGGAGACCACTCAAGTATGGCTCATGAAGAGAGTCATGAACATATTCCCACAGAAGATGAAGATCTCAGAAAGTTGTCATGGAAATGAGAGAGATGATGAAGATCTTGATAGAAAGGAATAGGCTAAGGTTGCAAGGTGAAGGCTCCAACCCTTCAAAGCATAAGGGAGACAAGGTTGAAAAACCCAAATGGAATGAGGGAATGGTGCCTCCACCACCCTCTCCTCCATCATCTCTTCTTCTTCTTCTACTCAATTCAAGACTCCTTCCTCAATTTTCCTCCAAAGGGACATGGTAAACTCCTTCAAAAATTCCTTCATCAAAGCTTGATATTAAACTGAAATTGCCACATACAATGGAGAAGTTAATGTCAGAAATTAGATAATTGGATACGACAGATTGAAGTATACAGGATACAAAAATTCAAGATACAAGTTCAAAAATTCAGCTTGCTTCCTTTAAGATTGATATAGTGCAACACCCATTTGGTGGGAATCCAAACCTCAAGAGGACATGAAGAAGCATGGCAAAATTTTAACCTCCTTGGAATGATTTTATTGTTGCAATTAAAAGACAATTTTACCCATTGGCATATGTAAAGCAAAAGGCTACTATGGATTAGCAAAATTTTAGACAAGCTAAAGGACGTAATGCACAAAAGCTTTACTCAAGAATTTAGAGAAGAGCTTTGATTTTGGGAGTATAGATTTGTCTCTCAAGAAACTTTACTCAAATACATTGGAGCTTTACATAGTTATTTGAGACATACTATACCTATGTTTAATCCCTTCAAATCTAGATGAAGTTTGCGTTCAGCCACTCATTTGGAAGCAAGAGGAAGGAACCACACTCATGAGGGTAACAAGAAAACTTTCAGCCATGGAGATAAAGGAAAGAAGAAGTTCAAGGGAAATGACAAAGAATGTTGTTGTTAAGAAAGAGGAGAAAAATTCACATGCAAACATTGTTCAAAAAAGATGGCCAAGGATGTGAAGACCATTATTGGAAACTTCATCCCCGGAAGAAGACCCAAAAAGTTTGCCAACAACAACAAAGGGAAGTCAAGACTCATGCAACCATACAACATGATTTAGGGTTCCTGGACTGGTGATGAAACAAAGATCACAACTATGGGTTATCAAGGTAATGGTTCCATTGCAAGTACTAGTTCTTCAAGTAATAATAATCTTAATGTAACTCACAAGAAAAAGAGAGAATTGAACTCTTTTCTACATAAGGGTTGTTTCAAATCTACTAAGATATATATACTCTATTTGATAATCGATCTCAAGCAAACCCATTTCTGAAGAAATTGTTGAGAAATTAAAGTTGGAAACAATTCCACATCCTGCCATACCTCTTGGTTGGATATGATAATGCTAAGTTACAAGTAACAAGAAGGTGTAAACTTAGGTTTGCCATCACCAGAAATTTTGTTGATGAGGTAGGAGCTTGATGTTATTCCATTGATATCCTGGTATTGTGTTGGGAAGCCCATATTTATATCGATATAGGAAAGCTATTTCTTTTCATGATGATGAAAAATAAGTATCATTTGTTTACATCGGAGTTGAGTACATTATTAGAGCCCATAAAAGAAGATGAATTTATCACTTGTAAAATGCGGGACAAATGAAGATTATCATCAATGCTAGTAAGAATTTTATTCTCTAATGATTAAACCCAAAGATGATATTGAAAACGGAGCATTTCAAGGTTGTGATACAAAGTTGAAATCATATGAGGTTGTTAATCAATATGATGAAATGTTTAAAGAACCAAAGGGATTACTCTATGAAAGGGGAATCCAATATGAAATTCAATTGCAACAATATTATCCTCTTCCAAACATTGGAATGTACATAATGCTTCCTATGCAAAAATGTTGAGATTAAAAACAAATTCAAGAGTTGTTCGAAAAAGGGCTATTAAAATTGCTCATCGCCATGTGAATATCCAATTGTGTTAGTGCCAAAGAAATGTACGCGGCGATGTGTGTTCGATTTCTGCTTGGAACAAGATTACACTAAAAAAATAGTATCCTCTTCCTAGAATCGATGATTTGCTTGACCAATTAAAAGATGCTAAATATCTTACTAACTTAGATTTGAGAAGCAGATATCATCGTGATCAGATTGCCGAGAGGGAGACACATGTTGACAGCCTTTCAAACAAATCCAAGGTTTGTTTGAATGGATGGTAATGCCTTTTTGGACTCTGCAATGCACCTACTACTTTCATGATATTTATGAATGATGTCTTAAGGTCTTTCTGATGATTGTGTTATTGTCTACTTGACGATATTCGATCTGTAGCAAATCTCATGAAGAGCATGTTAACACGAAACAAGTTTTGATGTTTTGAGAAAAGAAAAGTTGTTTTTGAAGATGTCCAAATGTGAATTTGGAAAAGACTTCACTTATTTACCTAGGGTATATTGTTGGTGGAGGTGAATTAAAAAAATTGATCCCAAGGTCAAAGTCATATTGGAATGGCTCCAAGCCCCAATGTGATTGCAGGTAAGTTTTGGGAGCTACCTAATATTGGAGGAAGTTTATTGCCAACTCTTTCTCCATTGCAGCTCCATTATATGCAAAGTTGGACAAGTGTCAAGCAAGTTTTAAAATGGGGAGGCAAGCAAATGTATGTTTCTTTGATACTTGAAAGAGAAGATCAGTTCAACGCCTGTTTTTGCACTTCCAAATTTTTCCAAATTTAAGACAACCTTTTGAAATCCAAAACAGATGCAAGCAATTATGCAATGGGAGCAATGATCACAAGCATGGTAAGCCCATTTTTTCATTCTGAAACTTTAATGGTGTTGTGATTAATTATCCCACTTATGATAAGGGAATTGTATGCATTGGTACAAAGTGTGAAAAAATGGAACATTATTTGTTGGGAAAGAAACCATTGTTCACACCGATCATCAACCAATCGCAATACTTACACCGCACAAAGCTACGCTAGTTGTGGCACTTCCGATGGATGGGTTTTCTTCCAATAGGTTCCACTTAATATCGTATAAGAATGGGCATTTATAACAAAGTCACCGATATGCTTTCAAGGCTCATTATTAGTGCTTTTTCTCAGCGATTCTTAAGCATAGTCCTATCATGCATGAAAGTTAAGTTGAGCAATATGCTTGGATAATCGATTTCAAAGAAGTATATGAAACTTGTGCCACTCTAACCATGTTGAAGAATTGGATTACCATGTGCATGATAATCTTTTATGAAATATCTTACAAGTTGTGTATTCCACGTGGGGAAAGAATCAACACTATAAGAGAAGCCCATTCTCTTATTGTTGGTCATTTTAGTGTAGGAAAGACAGTGGCTAAATTGGGTAAAAGATAATCAAGCACGGCCTAAAAATGAATGAAAGTGTTTTCAATATATGTTCGAGGATGTTCATGTTACTGCTTTTTAAACCTAGTAATCAAAAGTTGGGCTTGTATAACACTTCCAGTTCCTTCTCGACCTTTGGGAAAGTATCATTTAATTTCAGAGGGAGGCTTCCACTCTATGTCTGTATCTAAATCATGATTATATTTATGTTGTGCCGATCGCTTTATCAAAATGTGTATTTTGATGTCTTGTACAAAGCAAAAAGCCATGTACCATCAAACGCATTAATAAATGTTCTTCAAAATGTTTGCGCATTTGATTGCCTAAATCCATTTCTTATCGGGATTCTCGGATTTGTTGGAAGTTTTCGACGTTTATGGGCACTCATGGACACCAAACTTTGCAAGAGCATAGCTTTTCATCCACAAACATGGTCAAACAGAAGTGGTAAATCAAACAAAGGGTACATCTTCAAGCTTGCAGTAAGTATCCTAAACTTTGGGATGAGACGACACTACATTCATCATGCTTACAATCGGGCTAAGAACTCTTCGACCAAACGTCGCCATTTGAAGCATTTTTTTGCTATTTGCCCAAATCTCCATTATATTTTATCTTTGGGAAGGACATTGTTATTGATGGTCACAGGACATTGATAGGGTAGAAAAGTTCATTGAACAAATTCAATCGATACATCAAGTGGTGCAAAAGAAATTGGAAAAGAGTCAGGCAAAGTACGCACGCAGACATGAAAAGCATCTTGTTGATCACAGTTTCAAAGTTTGTGATGAATTTTGGCTTTACATAAATAAGGAGAGACTTAAAGGAGAAGGTAAAATTGAAACCGGCTCGAGCATGGTCCTTTCAAGATTATCACAAGATTGGTAACAATGCCTTTCGCTAAGATTTGCCTCCTTATATGCAAAATGTATGCAACAGTGTTGAGAATTTGAATTGTATGAGCCTCCGGCGATCGATGATCATGGAGAGCATGTTCAGATTCTCTATAGATGATTTTTCCCTAATATCTTACGTAACCGCATGAAGACAATATCATACTTGATAGGAGAATGCGAACTCCAAAACAAGGAAATGTGGAGTATCTTCAGTTGGATCCAAAGGTACAAATCCAAGCAAGTCAAGTGGATTGAGGTTGGAAGACGGAGGTAATCCATACCTCATCTTCACATAGATCTAATATGGGGCCCTCGGAGGTCCAAAAGCTTCCAATGGGGAGGTGCGGATCGTGGGATCAAATTTTGCTCAAAATTCAAAGTGCTCGGAATCATTTCAAATCAAACGAGCCGTAGGTCTCGCTGCTACAAAACCAACGCTAACTCGCTTGGGTTCAAACGGAGGTCGAGCAAGAGATATCGCCTTCCGTCTTCAAAAATGGCAAACAGGAAAAAGGATGTCGATCGTGACAGCCTCGCCAAACATACTTAACGTATGACGTGCAGACCGCATCGGGATGATTTTGGCTGGCTACACGTACCGACGCGGAAGACGCTTATTGGGCAACAGAGCATGACGGTTTTATTGGCAGGCGAAGCGAATGGGAATGCTAACGGCCCAATCAGAGGTTGCCATGTGTCACTGGTTTATTTGTTAAAACCTTTGCAATCAGAAGGAGTCGACCCCGTGACCTCCTCGAAGGTGTTTTGGGAAGGGCTGCCCAACTGGCACGCCCATGCATGTTTCTTGTTATATATGTTCCAAATATTATATTTAACATTGTTATAATGTGTGTTTGGTCACGGCTAAGCCCCGGCCCATGGTCATCTATTATATTGTATGCGACGAGTGCTACGGTGGTTACCACCGTAAACATATATTATAACCATTTGTTATACATTGCGGTTTGGCATACCATGTGACCACTATACCACTGCGTGCAGGTTTGACATATGCTTGCTTGACCATGGATAATTTTAGGGGCTAAATTTCTCATTGTAATAATTTACAAGGTTTTCCTTAAAAGATTCATATTCTAAAAATGTTTCTTCCCAAATTCTATTAGATAAAATTATTTTACATTAAAAATCACGCCAAAAATTTATACAAACTATATAAAATCCTTAGAAATTTGAATATTTTTACAAAAATATAGGGCAAAACATTTTATAGTTGGCATATGAAGGATTAGTAATATTCACCAAGGTTTCCACATTTTAAAAAACAATTTTCCATCCTTAAAATCATCATCCCCTCGTTTCCTTTTGACTCCGCTGTTTAAACATTAGCCCTCATGCAGGTTGGTGGTCATATGATCGCCATGTGCCCAATGGCCTTGGTAGTTAGGGCTGCATGTAAACTGGGTTCGGTACTTGGATCGGGCTTAAAAGGTTGCGCCTGGTTCCAAGTTTCACGCTTTAAATTGCATGTGGGCTAGGGTGAGCCTGCAGGAGGTGCAATTTTGCACGTAGAGATAGCAAGTTTGAAGGGGAGACTTCAAGGAAGCCCTGCTCTTCATTTTGGCTAAACGAGGTGTCAAAAAGCCCAGCTAGGGGTTTTGAATGCTCTGGGCTTTCATTGGAGCAGTAGTTTTGTCATTTCGAGCATTGTAAAGCACATTTTACACTTTTATAAATAATACAAATTATCCATCGAAGTCGACTGTGAGATGTGGTTTCTCCAAAAGAGGGGTGAACCTTTATCATTTGTTGTGTTATGTGTTTTCTCGTTTCATTGATTATGTTGTTGTTTATATGCATTTTGAATGAGTAAATCCTATTAAAGATGTGTTTTACAAAGTTGATCCATTTTCTTCTTTAACACATAAAATTTAACTTGCAAATATTTTCAAGAAATACAAGCCTCTTCATTTTTAGATGACAGAGTGTTGAAAACATCTGCTAGATCATCAATTTTTGTACTTTCTTTCATCCACAAACTATACAACTGCCTCTTCAAGAAGATTATGTCTGTCAAGTTCTTTGTCATATACAGACTCTCTAGTTTGGTCCACAAACCTCTTGTTGTCACCTCTTCAACGATGTTAAACAACACTTCATCTGCCAGACACAAACAAATGGTATTGAGGGCTCTTGCATCTAGATCCTCTCAATCCTCGTTTATCATGCTTGTCGGTTTCTTTGACTTTCCAGACAAGGCCTTTTGCAATCCTTGTTGCACAAGAAGATCTCACATCTTGAGCTTCCATAGCGTAAAGTTATTCTTACCACTGAACTTTTCCACCTCAAACTTGGAACTCTGCACTTTCACCATTAACACACACCGCCCAAAAAAAAACCACAGCTTCTAATAAACCAGATTCTTACAAAAACAAGGTTGAAATTCAAAAAAGGTTTCATAAAAATATATATATTGAAAAACCCTTTTTTTCACAACATAAAAGGTCCACCTTTTACCTTTTACCAAAGGATCCACCTCACCTTTTTATATTCTAAAAAAGATCCACTTCACCTTTTTATATTATATCCCACCTTATTTAAAACTCACCTCCAATTAATAAGACGTCATCCACTCATAAAGTATTCACCTTTTAAACAATACTTTATACCTTGACTTCTCAAACCATGCGAATTTTTCCTTTAATTTTTTTTGGATCGCCAAACCTTTCGATGAGGATCACCATCGACTATTAGAAATTGTCGCACCTTGTTAAAGGATAGCCTGCGATGATTTGCTCGCGACACTTTGCAAATTGTCGCACCTTGTCAAACTACAGCCTACGATGATGTCACAGTGTGTACTACTCTGAGCCTGCGATAATGTCGCATTGTGTACTACTATGTGCCTGCATCGTTGTAAAAAAATTTCTAATTTCTAAAGTGTGCATGCGATCGTCACACTTTTCCACAAGGACAACCTGGGACAGTGTTATAAAACCCATCCTAGGCTGATCCAATTCACTCGGCTCGGTTCGATTAACCTACTCTTCGATCCAGCGACTAGATTCTCTTCTCCTTCCCTCTCTACTCCTCCAACTCTAAGCTTTGATACCACTTGTTAGGCAGCGGAAGAAAAAACATAACATAAAATAGAGCATAAACAAGCAAGATCAAACACACATTAAACCAAGCACAACAATCCCACAATTGACACGGTGATTTATGTGGAAACACAATACGGGAAAAAACCACAGGCAATGATAATCGGTATACTTATTATTCAAGGGAGAATTACAATAGCCTTCATAAGAATACAATCATCCTATCCTCACACACACTCTGCTCTCTACACACCTTGCACAATATTGCACTCACATTGTACACACACCTCTATGGGTATGCTCGCATATATAACATCTATCATTCAATTACACAAACTCATCATGAATAAATCACATAGTTACACGAACACTTCATAAATAGATTGCATACATGCGCATTAACATAGTTGCATGCATGTGCATGTGACCGCACGAGGAAATTTGTTGGCATGTTTCCAACACATGCAACATCTACGACAGTCTTTTATACAATCACAATGCATCTACAAATTCAAAATCTTTGATGGAATCTACAAAACAAGTGAATCAAAGGACTGATTATAAATTATTTTTTGTTGCAACAGATATGTCGATAGGCAAATCTTGTTATCTCTAGTATTTGTGTTGTGGGAAGAATAAGAAAAAATCCAATTAACCTCCTTGGAAATTGTGGATACACCACAATTTGTCTCATCACTTCAATTAATTCGATAAATAAAACAAATTTAAATTTAAAACTTGTTAACTGTATTCATTCCCATCAAAATGGTCAAGAATTATATTTCAAAGGTTGATTTAGTTAAATGCCAATTCTTTTTTATAACAATGTATTAATCTCTATCATGTACAAACTTTGTAGTATCGTTTTTCTTAGCTTTTGAGGTTAATCAAAAAATGAGTAATACATTAATAAGTGTTAGAAGATTTATACTCGTAATATCATGAAAATTACACATATATTTTGAAAATAATATTTTATAAATTTTTAATATTTTAATTTTTATATTAATAATATTAAAAATTATTATTTTTAAATTATAAAATTATTCAAATTTATATGTATATTGAAGAGAGTGCTTTAATATTTATATATCTAATGATTTCCATTTATATTTTAATATTTATATATAGTGATTTCCATTTATTTTTTAATAAAAAGTCATCTCTCCACATCAATATTTGTTTTACTTTTTACCTCTTTTTAAATGTATTTAAGTGATAGATGATCATTACATTGAACATTATTATTAGAATATTAACTCCTTAGTAGTGGAAGTGGTAAGGATAAAATCAAAGGAGTGATTATAATTTATTTTTTATTACAGTAGGTATGTTGATAGACAAATCTTATTATCTCTAGTATTCGTGTTGTGGGAAGAATAAGCAGAAATCCAATTAACTTCTTTAGAAATTGCGGATACACCCCAATTTGTCTCATTACTTCAATAAATTTGATAAATGAAATAAATTTAAATTTAAAACTTGTTAACTATATTCATTACCATCAAAATAGTCCAGAATTATATTTCAAAAGTTGATTTAGTTAAATGCCAATTCTTTTTTATAACAACCTATTAATCTCTATCATGTACAAACTTTGTATCATTACTTCAATAAATTTGATAAATGAAATAAATTTAAATTTAAAACTGGTTAACTATATTCATTGCCATCAAAATAGTCCAAAATTATATTTCAAAAGTTGATTTAGTTAAATGCCAATTTTTTTTATAACAACCTATTAATCTCTATCATGTACAAATTTTGTAGATATTGTTTTTCTTAGCTTTTGAGGTTAATCAATAAATGAGTAATACATTAATAAGTGTTACAAGATTTATAAACGTGAGATATAAGTATCATAAAAATTACACACGTATATTTTGAAAATAATATTTTATAAAAAAAAATTATTTTAATTTTTATATTAATAACATTAAAAATTATTATTTTTAAATTATAAAATTATTCAAATTTATATGTATATTGAAGAGAGTGTTTTAATATTTATATATCTAGTAATTTTCATTTATATTTGTAATAAGAAGTTATCTTTTTACATCAATATTTGTTTGATCTTTTACTTCTTTTTAAATGTAATTAAGTGCTGGGGATGGGGCAAATATAAGAGAAATGTATTATACATTTCTCTTATATTTGCCCCACCCTCATCTCAATAAACAAGTATTCTTTCAAGCAAGGTATCACACCAAGCTAAGACTCATAAAGCTAGGTTGCTCTCCATGATCTTATATTGGTGGGTTGGGAAGCATCTGATAGAACCCCAATGGGGGATGACCTTTTTCTATTACTTACCGAGATGGTCTATTTGGGTTACTAACCGAMTGGATCTGTTGCTCGATCTTAAACCTCTCTCTTCTCTCTAGTTGGTGGTTTAAGGAATGGTGGATCATTTCTCTTATATTTACCGCACCCCCACCCTCACCCTCATAAGATTAATRCATTTCTCTTATATTTGCCCCACCCCCATAAGATTAATACATTTCTCTTATATTTGCCCCACCCCAACCCCCACCTCCACCCTCACCCTCACCCTCACCCTCACCCTCACCCTCATAAGATGACCCCCACCCCCACCCTCATGAGGGTGAGGGTGGGGCAAATATAAGAGAAATGTATTATACATTTCTCTTATATTTACTCCACCCTCACCCTCATAAAATGACCATTACATTGAACATTATTATTAGAATATTAACTCCTTAGTAATGGAAGTGGTAAAGATAACATTTTCTATTTAAATTTCATTATAATATTTTATAGAGAAATTGCTTTTCTATTTTAATTTCTTAGTACTCTTTCTAACACAATTGAAATATCACTTTTCATATCTATTTTTTTTTTCTTTTGTAAGAGGGACCTTTTTTTTATCCTCCTAGTGACTTTGTTGTTCCACTTGATCAAGTGGATGATTAGGTGGAATGTCTAACAACCCACAACGTTGTTTCAAAAAATCTTTTTCTTTTTATTGTGGATAGTCTTTTAAATTTATATCGAATGTCTAACAACCCACGACGTTGTTTCAAAAAATCTTTTTCTTTTTATTGTGGATAGTCTTTTAAATTTATATCGATTTGTCTTAGATTATAAGAATACCAAATGTTTAAGATGTTATTCATGGCTTGCACTTTTCACTATATACCGTTTTGCAATGTTGAAGCAAATGTTTTTTATTTTATTTTCTGAAATGTACAAAAGTTTTAAAATACAAGGAATACATTAATTCAAAATTTTGAATCCAAATTTTTTTTATTTGTAAATATATAAAAGATTTAATATATGATATATAAATATTAAATTATTAAACAAAAAAAACTTTCACTTTATGTAATTTTAAAGTTCATTGTGGTTCAAAGAAATTTTTTAAATATGAAAAAATGTAGAGGTTAGTGTAATTCATGTTTTAATTATGCAAATATCTTTGCTCCATTCTCCAAGCACCAAGTGCATGCTTGCATAATTTTTCCTTATTCTCGCAAGCTTATATTGTATATATGCATGTTCTCGTAGAATTAAAACTTAAATGTGAATAATGCAAGTGAGGTTTTCTTGATAATTATTTAAATAATCAAAGTGTGTGCATACACGACATTTTAGACAAAAGGATAAGAAGTGTCAACAACCTTAATAAGTGTTCTAGAGTCTAAACACTGAATTTTCCCTAAATTATAGTACAAAATTCCCTTTCATGCTTAATAATATAACATAAAAATTGATAGTCATTAAAAGCAATAAGCGTAGTTAGTTGTCATGTGCATTCATAATAGTCTAGAAAACAAGAGTCATAATTTATGTTCTTAAGGGAATCATGTATGCATTTAGAGGTAGGTCGTCATGATCCTTGGGGGGTGGCCTACCTAACACACGATTTGCCTTGAGAACATTATGGTTTCTCATTTTGACAATACACAATCACTTTCATTTCATTTTTCAATTACATTCGTTGCAATACTTGGTTCGCAAACTCCTTAGTAATGTTCCTTCAACTTCTATTTATTATAAATTGTGGTAAGAAACTCTGGATGACCTACTATTTTCTTTAGGTTTAATTGGGAGAAGTTCAAATTAAGCCTATCTGAGTCACTATTAAGCTTACGCAAATAATAACAATATTAATAAGTTGTTTTAGATCAAGAGAATTTTTTAATTAGTTGAGGTCAAAGATTGCAATGATATTAAGCTATGCATTGTTTCCTCGCAAATATGTTCTCTTTTTTTAATAATTGTTTTTATTATTAAAGCAAAGAGCTCTTATTGTGTGTTGCAATTCATTTGTAAGTTAATCTTGTTGTATTTTTTTTCAAACTTTCCATAAGCGACAGGTACTAAGAAGCTTTGTTGCTTATTCCACTTGTTATGTTTGATATAACTTTGGAACAAACTTTTTATCATTCTTTGATGTAAATGTGTAGTTGGTTTTTGTTGTGGTATTTTATATGGTTTATAAAAACATTAAATGATAAAAAACATATTTATGTTTAAAAATAATTTAATAATTTATAAATTTAGATATTTTTTTTTGTGTTTGTTAGAAATATATGTCACTTGTGGGGCCAACATTTTAACCGTTGGCTAAGAAACCACATCTAAGCTGTCAAAATCACTTAGGGATCATACCCGACCTAGGTCGCACCAACCCTTAACATGGTTGGATTTTTTGGGTGTCTTCTCTCGACTAAACACACCGTAAGGGTATTGAACTTGAGTAGCCTAGCAAATGAAACCCACACCTTAACCGGTTCAACTAGCCAGAATTGAAAATTTTTAAATATATTTAATTTGATAGAAGGTATGTTTTTTTTTTAATTGATAAACAATATTGAAGTTTATTTGTTGCTATGGGGTACATCTTTTAATCAACGTGGGATTAATTTTTTGGTATTTTTTAAAGTATGTGAAAGGATTACTTAGTAATGTTAATGACATTTTTTTTAATTTTCCATAGAAAGAGGGAGAAAGGTTGAGCAAGAAGCATACTCACACTACATCTGATTAACCATTATATTAGTAAAAGGCACCATTTCATTTTGACTATCTCATTATAAAAAAGAGCATGGTATATTAGATCTTATATTTTGTTATCAACAAGTTCTCTCAACCTGGAGGAAATTTGAAAATTGAACTGGGCAGGATATCGAGGATGGGGAAGCTCCATCAATGGCGGAACCTGCTACTGTTTTTGGATTAGGTAGAGGTTGGAGGGATTACAACTGGTTAGTTTAGCAAATATGGGTTCCTTTATAGCATTTTTTAGATTTCTTAGTAAGGTTTTGTTAGCTTGTTGGGTTTTCAGTGGTGCTTAGAAGCAGTTATGACTCCAATTAATGATTTAATGGTGCTATCCTTTCCCTTCTCCAGCTTACGCATTTGTTTGATAGTGGTTTTTATCTTCGACGACTCTTGTTAAATGCTTAGTTATTACTGGAGTTACTGCTGCAGGACTCCTCCTTCGAGTTTTTTAGGCCGGGCCTTATCTTCTTCCCTTCTAGGAAACTGAACAATACCTACCCCAGGTTAAGTGTCTTTTAGTGGAGGCCACATGGCTCTTCCATCCATTAACGACGTAGAAAAAAAAAAATCGGAGTTAAGGAGCATTGAGGACGAGTTGGGGTGGCAGCATGAGGGACTCTTCTCAAAGGTCGATGCTCTTGGTGGGGGTCAGAGCCCTTCATTACACATAGCACCTGATTTGATGATTAATCTAGGCTTTACGAAAGCCACTCTAACATCTGATCATGATACTTTTGGAACCCAGAAGCCCATTTTTTCCACTCACTTAACCGGCTCCCCTATTGAACGAAGCCCTTCACATCCAGAGGAGTTTCAAACTAAAGCACCGGTTTCTCGTCTGAGAAACAAGGGTATTGACCCGTCTAAGAGGTTTAGAAACATTCACAAAGCCCCATTTTCGATAGGTAAGCGGAGGAAAGCATGGAAGACAAACAGGAAGGTCAGAAAAACGGTTTTAGGCTCGGATGTGGGCTTGAAAGAAGTTTGTAGGTTGGCACTTTGTGGGGTAGTGGGAAAACTGGCATACTCGTATCTAAGTAATGGTAAGTTTGTAGACTATTTGGAGAAACAATGGAATCCCTACCTGGGCTATACCCCAGAGATTATCTATCTAACAAAAGGGTGGATGGGTTTTCTTTGCAAGTCGTCGGAGGATGCTTCACGTTCACTGGAAACGACGTGGGTGAATGGGGGTTGTAGCTTAATGTTAAAATGTTGGAGGGTGGCGTTTGACCCTTTGACGAAACATTTTCAGTTCCATCACCTTTGGGTACTCCTACCTGGCCTCCCGATACATATGTGGAACGAAGGTGCTATGCGGGCGATCGAGAATTCATTGGGGAAGTTCATTTCTCTAGACTACGCAGCTTTGGAGAATTCATCAAGGAAAATGGGCAGAGTCCTTGTAGAAATGGATATTCATGGAGGACTCCCTGAGGTTTTGGATATTGAGTGGCATGGGCGACATTACAGGCAGAGGCTGGATTTTCTTGGAATCTTGTTTCGTCATAGTTGGTTTCATTGTGCAGGTCACCTTCGCCGTGAATTTTCAGGTAAGGTTATTGAAGAAGAGTCGGAGGACTCTTTGTTATCAAGAGAGCCTCCAGATTATGTCACAGAAGTGGATTCATATGGCGGCGAGGCATTACTCTTTGATTTCGGCCCAGATTTGCAGGAGGAGATCCCGACGACTCTTACCGGTAAGTTCAAACGGCTTTGCCCTGTATTATACTCCTCTCTTTCTCTGTGGTAAAAGGATGCCTTAGATAATTCATGTTGGATCCACTCATCAACGTCTGGTAACTTGGAATTAGTTGAAGGATTGAACTCATAGAAACCACCTCTGGAGGTCTCGGCGAGCCCCCAAAGATACCTTCCTTTACCTGACTTGGAAACTGAGGCTTTATTGACTTACCCTCAGGGTGATTCATTTGTCCCTCCTACTACTTTTAGTGACTCACTGTCTTCACCTAAACACAACCCTCAACATTCACTTACCAACCCAGGTCACTCTTCACTGGAGAGAGTGGTTAATATGGTGCAGCCGGGTTACAGAGAATCAGAGGAGGACGAACCCACCCTCAGTGCAGTCCTTGACTCACTCATCCCTTTCATCTGGGATAATAAAAATGCCTCTAAACTACCAGTTTACAAGGGAAAGGCAGTCATGGATACTACTACGGGTTCAGAGGCAAACTCTTCCCGGACTCACTCTCGGGGGAGTGGGAAATAATTTGCTTGGTCAAGAGGAATTGGTATTGAATTGTCGCCTATAAAAACCCTAAGTTCCCGAAAAAAAATTGTTCTCTTACCTCCTTTAGTTGTTGATACTACACCCTCCTCCACAGATTGTGGGCCTCTTAGAGCATCGAAAGCCCTGGTGCGGGCTAAGTGATGTTATTACTCTCATTGAACATTAGAGGGATTGGAGGCGCTCTCAAATTGGCCTCAGTTAGGAGACTCTTGGATCTGTCCAAACCTGAAATTGTTTTCTTCCAAGAAACTCTAGTTTTTGCTCAAATATCTAGAGATTTCATTCATGCTTTGAGACCTTCTTGGGTTTCATGTGCGGTTAATTTTGTGGGCACTTCAGGGGGCTTATTAGTCTCTTGGGATCCTATTGTTTATGATTTGGTGCCCTGTCTCACGATTGGCAGTATTCTGTTAACAGGCGGGTGCTATAAGGATAAGCGAGAATTAGCAGTGTACAGAACGGTTACTCGTTTGGCAGTTGGTGGCTGACAGTGGTATTTTGGCGATTAGGAATTTGATTATAGCCAATGACCTGAACACGGTATTATCTCTGGATGAGGTTTGGGGTGGGAATACTCGGCATGGACCATTGGATGAATTTTATAGGGATTTATTTTGTGCTAGAAAGATGATAGATATAAAACCGGTAAAACTAGTCCCGACGTGGTGGAATGGTCGTTCGGGAAATGAAGTGGTGGCTAGGAGACTGGACCGGTGTCTAGTATATGAAGATTTATTATTATCAGTTGGCATTTATAGATCATGGGTATATTTTCCCTATATATCAGATCACGTGCCTATACTCCTTTAGTTGGAAATTCTACCTTTATACAAGGCATATCCTTTCAAATTAAATGCCCAATGGTTGAATGAACAAGATTATGTCGAATTAGTTCAAAAAATCAGGAAAGATCATGTGTTCCTATCTTAATGGGGCAGTCAGAAGAGAATTGTTTGGAAATTAAAAGTATTAAAGAACCGTACAAAACAGTGGTATAAAGCTAGGCTCGAAAGGAACAGTGAAAAACTTAGGGATCTTGAAGCTGGAATAAAGGATTTGATCATGCATCTAATGGGGGATTATTCCAACAATGAAGAAGGGAAGCTCCTTCGGCAGAGGGAACTTGAAAGAAACATTATTCTTAGAGGAACCGAAGAACGGTGGAGACTTCGCAGCAAAGCAATTTGGTTGTCTAGTGGGGACAACAATACAAAAAAAATTCATAATTATGCTAGTTTCAACAGGGCCAGGAAACACGTCTAGGAGATCAATGATGGTAATGGCAATATATTTACAGATCAGGGATCCATTAAGGAGGCATCGACCAATCATTTCAAGGATTTTTACAAAGCACGGGATTCTAGGAACATTGCAGATCAAGTCAAGATTGTAGGGTTTTATTCTTGGATGCTTAAGGATGAAGAAACGAGTACCCTCTTCCAACCAGTTACAATGGAGGAATTAAAAAAAGGTTCTTTTTAAATTCAAAAAAGTAAAGAGCCCAGGGCCAAATGGCTAGATCTCTAAGTTTTTCACTTTCTTTTTTGATATAGTTGGCGAGGATCTGCTCAATATGGTGGAAGAAATGAGAAGGTTGGGATGTATTGTGGGAAGACTTAATTCGACTTTTCTGACTTTAATTCCTAAGGCTAACAAACCATCAACCTTCGATGATTTTCGTCCGATTTCATTATGCAATTTGTGTTATAAAGTGATCTAAAAAATAATTTCTAATCGGATCAAACCGATCCTTTCAAATGCACTTCCTACTGAGCAGTTGGGTTTCCTAAAAGGTAGGAGGATCCAAGACGCTATCAGAACAACCCACGAAAGTTTACACAGTATAAAAAGAAAAAATTATAATCCTTGGTATTAAAACTGGACCTAACGAAAGCTTATGATTGTATTGACTGGGAATTCTTAAGACTTATCCTTATTTCAGCTGGTTTCGGGATCCAGATGACCAATTGGATCATGGCATGTGTGACATCCTCATATTTTGTTGTTATGATAAACGGTGAAGCCACATAATTTTTTAAAAGTGGCAGGGGACTGCGTCAAGGGTGTCCACTTTCGCCTCTACTCTTAATCCTGGTCATGGAGGGCCTCAGCCTACTATTGAAAAACGCCATAGGTGAAGGTAACATTTCAGGTATAAAAGTTTCTCGAATGTATAATGTTTTGCATTTACTGTTCGTTGATGACGTTCTTATTATGATGAAGGTGACTTTAAAAGAATGGTGGGAAATTGACAAAATTATATGTTTATTTTGTAAAGCATCCAGGCTAACAGTGAATCTATCAAAAAATGCAGTTCATTATGCAGGAATTTTGGAAAGCGAACTTGCTCCTTTCAAGAGTCTTCTACCATACTCCTTTAGAGACCTTTCCTCGGGCTTCAGATACCTGGGTTACTATCTAAAGACAGGCACGTATCGAGCGGAATATTGGGATTGGTTGGTAGAAAAAATAACAAAGAGGATAGGCTTATGGTGCGACCGGTGGCTTACATTGGGTGGTAGATACATCCTGGTAAAAACTGTCCTGGAAGGCCAACCGATTTATTGGATGTCGATGGAATCAATTCCTCGATCAATACTAAACAAGATCAAGAAATTGATGTATCATTTTCTCTTGAATGGACACGAAGATACTCAACAATTCCACCTATGCAGATGGGACTTACTTTCCAGACCAAAAAAGAATGGTGGTTGGGGCTTTAGAAACCTTTTACTGTTCAACAAGGCACTGAATGTGAATACTCTTTGGAGGGTTCTCACACAACAGGGCATTTGGCACAAGGTTTTAAGGGATAAATACTTGCAAAATCTACAGTAATTAACTGGTATAGGTTGGAAAATCATAAGGTAAACGCTACATCCAGGATGTGCACTAGCCTAGTTCACTCAGTTCATGTAATAATTCATTGGCTTAGTTGGTCTCCAGGTTCGGGACACTTCATTAATTTAGGCAGAGATCAGATACTTGGTCTAGGTTCAAAATCTTTCCTATCGGAAGAGTTAATAGCACAATTAACTCTTAGAAGAATCATTGTATTGGCTCAAGCTTCAGTTTCACAAGATCCAGTTACTACTACGGAGACATGGATAAGAAACACAGATTTGGGGCTTGTTATCCCCGATATCTAGGGATAACTAGGAGATCATGTCTCGAGGCCCACAGGTCCTAGACATGGAGTACCGAGAGCAGGATTGACCTGAGTATGGCCCTTGAGGGCCCATCTTTCTCCTTCTTCACCAGATTTGTCCTGTCAACAGCAATAGCTTCCATCACCACCGGCTTGGGCTTGCATCGGAGAGGACTCTTGCTCCATGAGGTAATTGGTCCAAGGTATCATGGTATGTGTCATATTTGATCATTATAACCCTCTTATATATGCATTAGGTTCCTTTCATTTCTGATGAACGATGGCTGCTTGGATCTTACACTAATCCATGACCATTGTTGGGATGATTGATGGGATAACTTAGCAAGTTGGTATTCATGGGTTTTGGTTAGCCACCAAAGAGGGATTTACTTGAGCCATACCGTCTGCTCCCACCATTTTTATCATTTTACATCTTGTTTCCTATTCATCCATCTCATTCCCCTAGTTTGGCCGTTAGGATGACCTTTTGAGGTTTACACTTTGTCTTTTGGGAAGAAGAGGCTAAAGGCCAGGGGGTAAAAGAAGCTGATAAAAGAAAAAATATGACAGTGAAATAAAACCTACAGGAATGATGTAGCCGGGGGATCCCAGAAGGCAATAAAATCCTCGATATAAAATGAGAAAGGGACCCTAAGAAAATAATAAAACAAGACCTAACCAAGAGGATGCAGGAGGTCTCATCACTGACCCGACCCATTATGTTCGCCTGGAGTATCAGTGAGCCGACATTGCCACTATCTGGTCACCATGGGGCAATGACCGCTGGTTGCATGGCCAAGGAAAGAGATGTAAATCACGAACCAACCTTATCATCTCTATGAATGTGATTGTGGGTAACACTATACTCAGCTCTGGCCACCAAGCAAAGGCGGTGTCCTCTGGTTAGACCTTAAAATAAAAAGAAAGAAAATAAATATAGAAAAGATCGCAGGCAATAAAGGGCTTGGAAAATGCATCCATGAAAGGTACAAATCACCTCCTACAAAGACACCCAAAGACAACACACATACGAATTGTCTTACTATAGTTGGACATCCCTAAACCATATCACCCCACAAAACATGGCTTGAATAATCATACAGAGAGCTTTCCATTTCTTGTGGGTATTATAGCCCAATAGGTTATCTGTCGATTTCTTGACTGCCATAGTATGATCATGTAATATCTTTGGAGCTCTTAGATGATGTGTTCGAGGATTTCATGCATGTATTTGATAACTTTAATGATGAGATATGGTTGACATTGCTATGATACCTAAGGGTGATCAGGCCATGGAGGCGTGATCTTTGATGTCGAGGACCATACATTGGACCAGTGCCAGTGGGCCAAGGGTACACATGGGGAGATGATTAGCTCGAACCTCCATGGGAATTTGAAAGGCCCGTAGGATAGTTCTTTGGGATGGTAGAGAATTGGACAACTTGGGATGAGCCATTTGCATGAAGAAGGCGAGAAGGGCCGGCCTTACCGAGACACTTTGTGATCGACCTTGGGAGATCTACTTACTGAGATGAGATGATGGCTTTGATGGTGAGGATGCCACCGGTAATTTTGTGAACATTTCTGGAGGATGTGGAGTGTGATTTGACCATTTGGCATGTATGGCAACTTGCAGGTTCCCTAGAAGGGCCAACGTTTTCCCTATTGGATGTTGATCTTGCCCAAAAGGACCAGCGTCTCCCTCAGGAGGGCTTAACATCTCCTTTTAGCTCATAAATGTCACATTTTAGCATTTAATGTGAAAAATAAGTATATTATTAGAAGTGTTGGTTGTTTTAATGACCTATTTTTGTAATTAAAAGTCACATTTTGGATGATATAAAGAGGGCGTTGCCTCTCATTTAAATATCACAACTCACTCTCTTGTGGGGAAGGAGATCTACTTTTAGTCTTTTTGTCTTGTTATTGGCTCTTGGAGTTGAGGTGCTACACTTGAGGATGATCATCTTTGGCATGTTTATGATGTTTTCTATCATTTGGAAGGTTTACAACTAGGGTTTGATAAGCTCTTACCATGGTTGTAAAGTGTATTTTTTCATACACAAATTTCTTGATTGAATGGTTAGATTAAATGTCTTTATGGTGCAGTATTTTGCTTTGCTTAATCATTTAAAGAACCCTAGGTGGCAAGAACACAAGTAGGTCCTTTTTTCATGTCCCTTGATAGAAAAAAATTTTAGCCATTTGAAAAAGAAGAATATAGCCTAGCTTCATTTGCTACACTAATTCTCCTTTTTCTAAGTTAGATTTTCGAAACATAAAATTGAAGAAAGAAGGCGTCTAGGCCTAATTGATTTTACACCTAGGGTTTTTGACTCTTAGGGTTTGAAAAGCATCTTTGGCATACAACACTTTTCGGCCCCTAGATTTGTGTTTGAAGCTAGCCGTTTTGCTAAAGAGTTTAAGGAAAGAGAGAGGAGCATGAGGCCTTTCTTTAAACAACAAGGAATAGAGCCTCCTCCCCTTAGGTTTTGACTTTGTGGCCCTGCCATTGCAGCACTAGAGAAAGCTAACTCTCTCGTCCTTAAATTTAGGTTCTTCAAGCCTTTAGCCTCCTCCTTGACTCCATTTACCCTAAGGCACTAGTCTAAGCCAATGCACAATGTTGAGTCTATTGTGTTAAAACAAACTTCATAAAACTCTTAAATTGCAAACCCTAACTAACCACAGCAGCTTACTAACCCTAACTCTATGATGGCGTCATGCCTCTCTTGAACTCTTATTTGGCATAAAACGTTGTGGCTTTGTCATCAGCAATAGACTTTGAAGTATTGGTTATTTTCATTGGCCTAATTAGCAAAAGCGTCATCATAGTCAGAAAAATTAACCTAGAATAGAAGTTGGCGTCACCATGAAGCAGCGTAACATTATATTGTGAGCATATTTGTGGTATTTAATGCGTTGTGATAAATCACGGATTAATTTTGTACATTGAATGCTCTATCATTTTAGTATTTATTGAAGAGAAGTGATATTAGAAGCCGTAGCCTTTATTGTAATCATTGACTTAGTCAATAATAACTTTATTGTCTCACATTCTTATTTATATTGATAGTCATTGACTTGAATTGGAGGAAATTACTCTAACCACTATTTTCCCGTTTTAGTTTTATCATTGCCTTGTCACCATGGCAGGTGCCTTTTGATGGAACACCTTCTCTTTGACTATCTTCTTGGCGATGTCATGAAGGGAAAGCTTACCTTAATATCTTCTTGGCAGTAATCTGTGAAGGGAAAGCTTACCTTAACCTTTGAGCCTTAACCCCTTTGTCCTTTTCCTTCAATACCCCGGATTACTAGGGATGTCTCCCTTGGGATTAGCCACCCTGAATAGAAAGAGGCCCCCATCGAGGTGACAGTGGGTGGGGAAGCTCCTGTTACGCCAGTTTGACTCTTGCCTTCAAGCTACTTAACCTATCCTGCAAACTAAGCGATAACAGGGCTAACGAGCAGCTTAGCATCCGAGTGGGAGTGTTATTGCAATAATCTAAATGAAGTTGGTGTTTCACTCCTAGATGTAGCAGATTCTCTTCTCTGGATGGGAGGGGATTCTACGGGGAATCTGACGGTAAAAAACATTTACATAGCTCTTATATCCACCCAAGATTTGCCAATCTGGAGCGGCTGGAAATTTAAACTTTGGAAATGGAACATTCAGTTGAAGTTAAAACTCTTTGTTTGTATGGCGACTGAAAATAAGATTTTATCCTAGGATGTTTTTCAAAAAAAAGAATGGCAGGGTCTCGGTTTTTGCCCTCTTTGTAAAAATGATGTTGAATATATAGATCATCTATTTGTGCATTTTTCATTCACACAGATAATGTGGGACATAATATCTTTCGTGCTTAAAAAAAAAATTCGATGGTCTGGTACCTCCCTTAGTGAATATTTTGACTCTTGGACAAAAGACAAAACTGTCTCCAATACTCTGGCTGTACATTTATGTTGGTATATCTGGCTTGAGAGGAATCTAGTTATTTTCGAGGACAAAGCGCCATCAGTTTGGGTTGTGATTTGTAAAACAATAAGAGCGCAAACTTCCTGTTCCTCTACACAAAAACTGAGTTCTATTAGAAGGAGTCTAATTTGCCATTTGTTAGATCACTCTACTTCCTTTTTTGATGGGGATTTCATTCGGGGTGGAATGATCTATGGAGCGGAGGAAGTCATCAAAATCCCAGACCTACAGGTTTATAGATGGCATATCAATGGAGGGGTCGGTACAAACTCCAAAGCAGAGTTGTTGGGGGCATGGGTTACTCTAACACTTGCAAAACTATGGAAAATTCCAAAGATTTGGGTATTGGGGGATTCTAGGGTGATCATAGATTGGCTGAACCAAAAAGGCAATTTAAATGCTATCGACATTGAAGGCTGGAAACACAGAACCAGGGTTTTGTTTACAGGTTTCCAAGAAATCAAATATCATCATATATATACAAGGATTTTAATAAAGAAGTAGATCACCTCTCCAGACAAGCTTTGCTAGGTCCTTTAGGAAGATTAACCTTCTATACCTGGGAAAATGGAAAGGCGAGTCCACCTCCCCATCTAAATCTCTTCTAAACTTAGGGGTATTTCAATTATATTCGGGAGTTTTTTGGATCGAGTTTTGATTCCTGCGATCTCTGTCACTTGTCTCCTTAGTGGAAAAGTACTAGTTGGTAGCTGGTCATATATGAGTACAGAATGTAGTTGCCCTATCTTGATAGCTTTTATGAGTTAGTAGGGACAAAAGTTATTTTGCTATGGAGTTTTTGGCGATAATACATTTTTGATGGAACTGTTTGAAAATACCCTTTTTGAATGGTACATGATGATGTAAATGAGATTATAATATTAATATAATTTCAAGCAAATTTTTTATTGGAAAAAAAATATCTCTCAATCAATATAGGATTGCCTTTTTTAAAAAGAAATATTTATATTATAAAATCAATTCCAAAATACTTAGATTTAAGTGTATCTAACTTCATATAGGGTATTTTAAAGTATTATGAGTGAAATGTTTTTTTTAACCATTCAATTGTATTAAAATACTTTCTTCATTTAATGGAATAACTAAAATATTATCAAAATAATTCATAATTTTTCGTATATATACATATTTTTCATTACTCCATATTTTGCAACACTTACTTTAAAAATATTTTTATTAATGTTATCTAATTAAAATTATGAATATTAAATATTTATAATTAATGTTAATAATAGTTATTAGATTGTTGACTATAGACAAGTTTATTTGTACTTTAGAATTGTTGAGGATATATAAATCCATTTGCATTGTGAACATATATTTATGGTAAAATTAATGTTTGATTTTTATAAGAAATATTCAAATTTATGAATGTAATATGAAAATACTTTTGAAATGAAGGTGTGCATTTTTTAAGTATGATCGACAAATTTAGACCTTCTTTCCTTAGGAGGGTGATGGTTGAAGGTGTGTATTCACTACTCATGTTGCATGAATGCATGATTTCACCTTCCACATTACACTAGGCATGAATGCACAATGTCATCCTCTAAGAAGCACTTACGCCCCCAAGAGGTTGGGTAGTGGGGGTGAATGTTTGCATTCATGTAGTTGCAGTGCACATTGCAAGAATGCAAACCTTCACCCCTATGTTGCACTGGGCTACACAAATGCACTCTATTATCACACAAACTTGCACTTATAGAGATAAAGTTTGAAATATCAAGTGCGATCAGGTGTAACCAAGAGGGAGGCCACTCTCGCCTCACCAATCCTTCTTTCACTTTATGCCAACTCTTCTCTACTCAAGGGGGTTTCCATGGATTAAGATTGCTAGGACATAAGGGAATGAAGTTCAAGGTGTTGTGAAGAGTGAGTCCAAGCAAAATGGTTTTGGTAAGCTTTAGGGTATAAAATGTTGGAATATTGTTTAATATTAAGAGGGGGGGTGAATCAATATTATCCTTTTTCAACAATTTAAAACCACTTAAATATTAATTTTATCAAATAAAAACAAAAGATAAACAAAAAGATACAATATGAAAAATTTAACGTGAAAAACCCAACTTGGAAATAATCATAACTATTCTTTTTATTTTTAATAAAGATTACATTTAATTCATGAGCTCCAACTCAAAAGGAAACACCAATTCCCTAATTTACTAGCACCAACTAGAAGGAGGTTGCGACCCCCTAGATTTTACCAGCACCTACTGGAAGGAAGCAACAACTTCCTAGTTTCTTCAACTACAACTGAAAATATGTTGCAACACTGTAATGTCCCCACTTTGGGACATCATTGTATTATAGAGTGTTATGATGACCAAAGTAGCCAGATGGAGGTTATAGCGAGTACAGAGACTATTGAGGGGTATTTTTGGGTCAAGGTTGCATCACTCATCCTATTTCATCATTATGATCCATTCCTCATAGCTTGGCTTTGGTTTCTTTGCATTCCCACGATTTCCATGATTTTGAGTTATTTTGGGCTATAGGTTAATTAAATGCACTAAAGAGGTCATATTGGGAATAATACTTGGAGGAACCTCTTAGTGTAATAGCTCATTGTAATCGGGAGGAACAACACTACAGGATAGGATGATGAAAAGTGAATTTCAGTGGCCAAGGAAGCCACAAGGAGAGATAAGGTGCTTTTCAGAGGTAAATTAGTTAATTAATTAATTAAAGTGATTTAATTAATTATTTAAAAATTAATAAAGTAAAAGTCACTTTGGAGGGACAAGGTGAGCAGGAAGGATAAAAGAGAGGCAAGGGCCTCTATTCTCTCATTCATGTTCATTATCAGTTTTGATATCTGRCTTCTAGCTAGTGAGCCCATGCCTTGGGGGTTTTGAGGGTTTTGACTTAACAAACCCTAGRGATCAGCTCGGTGGTGAAAGATCCCACCCAACCTGATCCAAGCTTGGTCACGGAGGTGAAAGATTCCTCCCTCACCATTCTACATCGAATCTACTCAGTTTCAGGAGAGTTCTACACCAACCACAGGTACAGGAAGAGAGAGGGCGCACCATCGAGGGTTTCCAGCAAGGGGGGTGCACCATTGATGGGAGGAAGGTTCGATCTAGGAGTTTGAGAGGATTTTTGGAGATTCTAGCACTTGGGTTTTCATTGGAAGGCCTTGGTCATTAGTCTTAGTGAATTTTGAGAGAGGTAATCTTGCCAGATGATTTCCTAGAGCATTGGTACGTTTTGACAGGAGGAGGGCGTTATTCAGATTCATATATATTCAATTTAGAGGGGTTATACTTCAGATCTGACATTGAGACTTCACCTAGAGGCTTACAGTGCCCCGATCTATCTTTCTGGGGAGTTTCAAGGCATTTGGAGGTCTCCTTCATCAGGGCCGAAATATTAGGGCTTGACAGTATTCAGGAGGGCGCAACTCCACTTGGGGATTCAGCATTTGGAGGAGCATCTCTTGGTATTTCTATCTGATATTTCAGGAGGGGACTATACTCACCCCGATCTACAGATTTTCATATTCATCGGAGTGTTTGGAGGCCTTGAGAAGCAGGGCTGAATTATTGAGGGTCTTCAATGTTTCAATAGGGCGTAGCTCATCTAGCTTGAGGCTTGGCACTTCAGAGGGCAGGGACCTCAGTGTGTTGTTCATCTATTGCATTTAGGAGGGCCTTTGGAGGCTTGTAGCTTCTCTTCTTCATCTTGTTTGAGATTTATCTCCATTTTCTATTAGATCTTAGCTATATTGTACCAGATCTACAGATCCATTGTATCAAGGTCTTCTTCTCTATGAATAATATCAAATCTGAGGTATTTTGAGTTGTCTATTGTATTGTTGACATTGCATCTGGTTGAGGTATGTTCCATTGCCATATCTTCTTATTTGTTGTTGCAAACACACATTAAAGTCATCAGTATAACCCTAGCACAACCTAAATGACCATAATAAGAAAAGTGTTTAACGAAATGCCACATCCATAAAAAAGTTAAAAATACATGCAAAACATGATGTTCCTGGTATCTTGGCTTGGGAACATTAAAGTGATATCAGAGCTTAGACTCCTGCTAGCCTGAGGGGTCTCTCATAGGGAGAAATGGATAGACGGGAAATGGACTTAGCCCTACGATATTTGATATCCAACATACGACAGAATGGAGAACATATTAGACATATGGGAGAGAGATTTAAGGAAGAACAGAGCATTCCTACACCTATTAGGAGCAGGCAACTTTGCTATAGTTGAAAAGTTCCTTGGGAACCAGATCATAGATGTAAGGGTAGAGGTAATAAACACATCATTGAGGTGCTCTATGACAAAGATGATGAGGTGTGTGAGGATGGAGTGATAGATGCTTATTTGGAGCATTCTGATGATGCTAGTGACTCTTGCACAGAGGCTACTGATTCTTGCTCGCTTGAGGAGGATGGTGACCTTTGCGCATTGGAGGAATAGTGGGAGGGACAGGATGATAGCACCGGTGTTTCAACAGTCATATCACATAGTGTTGACGACCTTACATCTCAGCAGAGTGATGACACTAGTGGGGGTTACCACGTGTTTGCACCCAGACCTGATGAGCTTCCTATGATGACCGTGACACCCATGATAGCCATGACACATGAGGATATCGGTGGTTTTTCATATATTATGGAGGATCCGTATGTGAGGGATTCACACCAAGGACATATGGATCCACAGATCCAGGAGGAGATACATGATGAGCAGACAATTGACATTACACACACATATCAACATGAAGAGAGTGGGTCACTTCTTTTGGAGACTCCACTGTTTGATCAGGCTGTGGAGATTGACAGTTGGATGGGACACCTACTTCCAGGACCATCGTACAGTGATGAGGATGTACCCCTTGTTGGCCAGGATGACCATAGCACTTGTTTAGACACATCTATATGGGATCCAGGCACAACTGATAGTAGCAGGGTGAGTGCACAGGAGGATACAGTTTCTCATATACGATACAATATGATTCAGAGGGAGCTAGCAGTTGGGAATGATGTGAAGTCACATATAGGAGGACCCAGTAGCACAATGGACAGGGGGGATTTCAACACTTTATCTTCTGTAGAGAGTGTTGTTGGGGATTCTAGTGTTGGCACTAGTCGTGAGAGACAGGACGTAGCACCTTAGCATGACTATGATCATGAGTCACACTACTTGGTAACACAGTTGAGAATCAGTGAGGATATGATCATGCCAGCCACTAGGCACATTGATGACACACATGCATTGGTGGAAGATTATTGTTGGAGGGCATCGTTAGCACATGGTAGTTCAGATGGGGGATTTACCATGTATGACTCTCATACTCTTAGGGAGAGAGTGTATGTGATGAGGACCGACTACCAACAATTGTTGATAGACAGGGACTACCTATTGGGATTGGTGAGATGTATCACGGGGCCCTGAGGGAGAAGGAGTTGGAGGTGGACAGACTCACTCGTGAGTTGGAGAGCACACAAGGATTCTTGAAAGGCACATAGACAACCCTTCGAGAATCAGAGTCTAGATTAGAGGAGCTTCTTGAGGAGATTAGACAGAGATCCAATACATCTATCTTAGTATAGAGTCAGATATACCCTTCAGTCACATTGCTAGAGGATATTGGTGGCTTAGTGGAGGAGCATCGGTTGATGGAGGAGCATGAGGAGTACCCTGGATCACTGATGAGTATGGGGAGTTATGATCTAGAGGTGCAGAAGCTACCCTCCGCGAGGATCTTTGAGACAATCGAGCACTCACATACGCATGGGGACTCCAGAGCCAGGGGAAGTTATGAGGACACTTCTAGTGGTGTCCCAGGAGCGGTTGACCTTCCTATATAGGTTTACCCAGTAGTACACCTAGGATCCATGATTTTGCAGGAGTATACAGGAGATTACATGAGTATGCAGGAGCATACAGTGGTGAGTGATAGCTCACAGAGACATGCAGAGATGTACAATGGGATTCAGAGGCGTGTATCGGCTTGGAGGGAGGGGACACACTTAGTAGAGCATGGAGATGTCTCTCCTTTGAATTAGCACATAGTAATGAGAGATCACCTTCCCAATATCAACAGTTGCATGAGAGATGAGAGATGGAGAGTGGTTGACCAGCATTCAGAGGAGTTACCCCCGTTTGTACCTGATGATTGGGGTTTGGTGACGACTACATGTGAGTATTTATCATGGGTACCAACAGACGAGCTTCTAGTCGAATCCTTGGAATTGACCAAAGCATGTGATATTTTCCAGTCCTACAGTCAGAGACAAATGTTCCTGTTAGCCTTTCCTAACACTTTTATCATAGACAACAACATGAGGAGATATAGACAGTGGTTGAGGACATGGAGAGTGGCTAGGCCGAGACCATCTGACATGAGTGCTTTTATGGCATACAACAGGATAGAGGTGCATCGTCATAGGCAGATAGTTGAGACTTGGTGCGTGATGGTGAGCATCATAGGCCAGGGGATAGAAAACATATCAAAGAGAGACACAGTTACAGATTCTCATGAGGATGAGCATGTAGGGATTCTGACAGTGATCAGTATGACACAAGAGTAGTTAGCAGGGATTGGAAGTGATAAACTTCCAAGTTTTCCATGGGATCTGGGAGTTCATTTTGCTAGTAGGTCGTTTCACTGTATGATGACCCGGGTTGCGCCAGAGAGCTACATACTCCACTTTGGGTTGGCTTTGAGTGGGCCTACAGGTACTTGTCCTATGGAGCGAGACATTTTCTCCCTCTTGATCATCATGATCAAGCATGGAGATGGTTGGGAAGGTACTACTTCCACATAGATTCTTTTATAGATGCAGCTTCTGGACAACAGGTCCAATTTCCACAGGTATTTTAGCTTGAGGATCCAGGAGTGGGGGATCCATCATGTATACAAGGAGGAGACAATCATGTTCAGGGCAGTGCATCACCAACATGGTGATATTGGCAGAGACTGGCATGGGACCCGAGGATTGCAAGGTTGAGCATTTCATTGACTGATAGAGGCGAGTGGACCCTTGCAGGGGAGAGTTATTTTGACTTTCCATTGAGCTTCAGTGTTGAGGAGAGAAAATCACTCGAGGGTGTCTCATGGAGGTCTTGCAGTACCTCACTATGGCAGCAGCATGAGCAGTTGATGGAGACTGTGTTGGTCTTGATATGGATTCAGAGGATGGACTCATTCTGGTATGAGGTTGTGTGTCATATGCAGGAGACTCCTGGTGTTGATAAGATTTAGGATCACGATTCACAAGGTATTGCAGTTTACATCCTGATATGGGACCCAGGGGGGAGAAGTGCGTGATAGTTCCTCTTTGGATGGGGCCTACTATGTGTCTCACAGGTGGACATGGGATCCCGGTATTATATTTGGAGGGATTTGGTTATTAATTGAGGACAAGCAATATTCTAGCAGGGAGGACTGTAATGTTCCCACTTTGGGACATCATTGTATTACAGAGTGTTATGATGACTAGAGTAGCCAGATGTAGGTTATAGCGAGTACAAAGACTATTAAGGGGTATTTTGGGGTCCGGCTTGCATCGCTCATCCTATTTCATCATTATGATCCATTCCACACAGCTTGGCTTTAGTTCCGTTGCATTTCGACGATTTCCATGATTTTGAGTTATTTTGGGCTATAGGTTAATTAAATGCACTAAAGAGTTCATATTGGGCATAATACTTGGAGGAACCTCTTAGTGTAATAGCTCATTGGAATCAAGAGGAACAAAACTACAGGATAGGATCATGAAAAGTGACTTTCAGTGGCCAAGTAAGCCACAAGGAGAGATAAGGTGATTTTCATAGGTAAAATAGTTAATTAATTAATTAAGGTGATTTAATTAATTAATTAATTAATTAATAAATTAAAATTCACTTTGGAGGGACTGAGCGGGAAGGATAAAAGAGAGGCAAGGGCCTCTATTCTCTCATTCATGTTGATTATTAGTTTTGATATCTGGCTTCTAGCTAATGAGCCCATGCCTTGGGGGTTTTGAGAGTTTTGACTTAACAAACCCTAGAGATCAGCTCGGTGGTGAAATATCCCACCCAACCTGATCCAAGCTTGGTCACGGAGGTGAAATATTCCTCCCTCACCATTCTACATCGGATCTACTTAGTTTCAGGAGAGTTCTACACCAGCCACAGGTACAGAAAGAGAGAGGGTGCACCAATGAGGGTTTCCAGCAAGGGGGGCGCCCCATTGATGGGAGGAAGGTTCGATCTAGGAGTTTGAGATGACTTTTGGAGATTATAGCACTTGGGTTTTCATTGCAGGGCCTTAGTTATCAGTTCTAGTGCAGTTTGAGAGAGGTAATCTTGCTAGATGATTTCCTAGAGCTTTGGTACGTTTTGACAGGAGGAGGGCGCTATTCAGATTCAAATATATTCAGTTTAGAGGGTTATACTTCAAATCTAACATTGATAATTCACCTAGAGGGTTACAGTTCCTCGATCTATCTTTCTAGGGAGTTTTAGGGAATTTGGAGGTCTCCTTCATCAAGGTCGAAATATTAGGGCTTGATAGTATTCAGGAGGGCGCAACTCCACTTGGGGATTCAACTTTTGGAGGAGAATCTCTTGGTATTTCGATCCGAGATTTCAAGAGGGGACTATACTCACCATGATCTATAGTTTGGAATCTTCATCGAAGTGTTTGGAGGCCTTAAGCAACAGGGCTGAATTATTGAGGGTCTTTAGTGTTTCAGCAGGGCATAGCTCATCCAGCTTGAGGCTTGGCACTTCAGAGGGCTGGGACCTCAGCGTGTTGTTCATCTATTGCATTCAGGGGGGCCTTTGGAGTTGTAGCTTATCTTCTTCATCTTGTTCGAGATTTATCTCCATTTGCTATTAGATCTCAGCTATATTGTACCAGATCTACAGATCCATTATATCGAGGTCTTCTTCTTTATGAATGATATCATATCTGAGGTATTTTGAGTTGTTTATTGTATTGTTGACATTGCATCTGGTTGAAGTATGTTCCATTGCTATATATTCTTATTTGTTTCTGCAAACACACATTAAATTCATCAGTATAACCCTAGCGTAACCTAAATGACCATAATAAGCAAAGTGTTTGACGAAATTCCACACCCGGAAAAAAGTTAAAAATACATGCAAAATGTGATGTTCCTGGTATCTTGGTTTGGGAACATTAAAAACACCTTAGTTTACCAGCTTCAACTGGAAGGACGCTACAACCTCCTTTGCAGGGGCCAACCTGCCCTAGCACTAGCCAACCTCCTTTAATCTTCAAATCTTCATAATATTCTTTGGATTTTGCTCATACCTTCATTTACTTTCTTGGCTTCTTACTATGTTATTGAGCTTTAGATTTCATGCTCAAAGACACACCTTCTTTCAACAAGAATTTTTGTTTGTATAGTCTTCCAATGGTCATATACAACTTAAGAGTTGCACCTCTTCAATATAGGAATGTATCTCTTCATTACAAGTATGTGTCTTTTCAATATAATAAGCCATTGTGACTTTTCAATAATCTTTATATGAAAAGTCATATTTTTTTTTTAAAGTCACGACCTTTTTGAATAATAAGTGATTTTGCCCCCTTTTTAATTTTTAATTCACTTTTTACCTCACCACGGTTAAATACTACCACGGTTTTCAAATATCATGTGCACAAACCATGTGCATTTTCACTTTTACTTACCTTTTTCTTTAATCCAATTTCACTTTTACCTTTTTCTCTATTCCAATTTCAGTTTTACCTTTTTCTTTATTCCACTTCCATGTTTTCTCCTCTTTTACGTAAAATTCACTTCCACCTAACTTTTCAACTTTTGTTATTTATTGAAGTCATATTTATATTTAATCCACTTTCATTTCTACTTTTGTGTAAACTCTGTTTCCACTTAACCTTTCCACTTTTATATTTATTAAAGTGATACCAAAGTCACATTTACATTTAATCACTTACTAACCTTTGACATATATTTGATCACTTACTACCTTTTGACATCAAAGTCAATTTATTCAACAATTGACTTCCTGAGTGGATCTGACCATTGGTGGCTACTAGAAATTGTTTGGGTTTGAAGAGTCGTCCAACTTTGGTTTGGAAAGAATGATGACCAAAACTTGCTACGAAGTATCGACTATCATGTTGATATGACATACTCAAGGGTTCTTAGGGCTACATCAACAAGTTTCCCTTCGAGTACACTCTAAAATGATAGTGCACGAGAAAGTATTCAATAGGGCGACTCGTCAGTATTCGTTATGTTCGTCACGGTCTTGTCTCAACAAAATATATAGTCACCAAGACAACTTGACTCGACTAGTGTAGTAATTGAAATTGTCTCATTCTTTCATTCTTTCAAAGCACTCGACCAAGCGATCTCCTATATTCAGGTAGTCCACTGCGTTCCTGTAACTCAATATTCCTGTAGCTTTCACTACAGTTCCATATCATACTTCACTATGGTACTTTTTGTCTTCATGTTGACATCAATGCCAACACGATATTTCCATCATAAAATAAAGTACTTGGAGTTTTGTAGGTCGGTATATTTTCATTGGGCATATGGAGTCGATGTAGCACTTCAATGGAGGCCAAGGGAAAAAGAAGAGTTGAAACTCTATCCTAGGATTGTCCCCTCATAAGCCTAGGTAAATGTTCTAGGAAAGAAAACCCTTGAGTTTATCCCCTCGTAAACCTTAGGTGTCGTCTGATTTATTCAAGAGATTCTAGCACAAGATTAAGTGGAACTATGTCAAATCCTAGATTTTATCCCCTCATAAACCCTAGATTCCATTCTCAAAGACAATATTAAGGGGATGTCCCCTCACAATCCCTAATATTGACCTTATATGCTTCAACAAATTAAGATGGATAAAATAAGGGAAAAGGATGACCACTCTCAATCCTTCCTTGGGGTTTCTAGAAAAATTGTTCAAAGAAACAAGATAAAATGCAACTTATCACCCCTTTGATAAAGCACTCACTTAAATACCATGAACAAACATACATACTTGGAAAATACCACTTACTAGACCAATTTGTTATGCATGAAGAAAACATTGGTTTCACAAAACATCCACCAAACAATAAAAACATCCACTATATCTTCTCAACAAGACTTCATTATTATTCCATCCAAAGCATGACTCCAAGACAAAATACTCCAACAAATTTCATACCTCCTAAGGGATTTCTCCCTTAAGTTGTGATGTCCAAATGAGAGGAATTGCACCTCTATTTATAGAGGAGGTGCTCAACTTCCCTCAAAGTAAAACATTAAATTTTTAATCTAAAATCCCCTAATCTAGCCTATGGAGGGGAAAAGGGCCTCTTCAACAATTAAATAATCTAAAGAAATACAATGTAGGGGAATTTTAGGCCACATGCACAAAATTAAAGGGGAATGAACCCTCAAATTCGAAACATATCATCCAAAATGTCCTTTTCCTGCAACGTCCAACCTCCAAAGGCCCTTTAACACTTGAACCTCACCACAAGAAATGCAAACTAGCCATTGAATCCCTCCAGGTATCATTTTTCAAGTGGATAAACAGTGTTCAAACAATACATTTTTCTTTCAAACCCTCCAATGAACATGTTGGCTCAACATCATTCCCCTTTCTTTTTAGGTTACTTGAAAGTCACGTGGGTTGGCCCCAATTGATCCTATATATCAACTCATTTAAAAAAAGAAAAAACTTATTTCAACACACACACACATACATACATACATATTATACAAAACAAGGCATCATATGTTAGGCGCATTTCTCAGTCTTCTTCTACAATTCGGTCGGTTTCATTTAATGCTATGTATTTCTTACAGCTCTGCGTACTATGTCCCCTAAGATTCACCTTATGTGTTGGGTCCTCATCTGTTTTTTTCTACAGGATTGTACTCGCCCACTTAAGGGATGCTAATATTCGAGGTTCCAACAATCTTCAAATTTGTAATAAAGACTTTCCAAGGAATTCTTTGACAACACTTTGCATATTCTACATAAGAGAACCTTTTAATGAGGCAAATCATCACAAAGTTTATGATGTGTATGGATACACCTTGAATAAAATTCTAAGACTTTTCAACCAAGCATCGATGTTGTACTCTTATCTCCCTATGCCACATAAACCTGCAACTACTGATAAATTAGTGAGGTCATGTCCCTAGGTGTGTCTTAATGCACTTTGGAATACCTTTGTTTCTCATGATTGTTGTCACATTGCTTCATCTATGTCTTCACAACTGATATATGGTACAAGATAGTTGATACATGATGAGTTTCAATCACTCTTGTTAATAACAAGTTGGAAATGGTCTCTTGACTACTCCTACAAATAAATCTTAACACGATAACACTATTATGCTATTTTGGGAGAAAAAAGGATGTAGGTCTGGTCATATACTTCCCTTCTCCAACATCCTGCTTATCTTACCAGGTGAAAGAATTCTTCAAACTTTCATATGTTTCCTTCTACAATTATACCCTAAACCCATTTCCTGCTTATTTCATCTCTGCAATCAATCCATTGGTATATGAGTTTTAGACAAGGGTGTATTTGTTGATTTTCCTCGTTCTACGGGTGGCTAAGCTGCCATAAAATGGTGAGATGTGTTTCATACATGAGAATGCGGATTGAAGCGGCCCTTGTGCATTTCGTTGAACCCAAGTCAACAATAAATTGTGAAAACAATATGTAAAGACCAACAATTTATTCCAAAGATTCAAAAACTCACTCAACTTTTGCATAATTCCTTTTAAAACTCTCAGAACAGAGATAAAAAGGCTACCCTAACAATTGTGTTCCATTCAAACTCTGTCATCTTAGACTTGTTGCTTCTTTAAATGAAGAAAAGAAAACATGTCATGCCTTCTTGAGGATATAGTTCATAATGTGAGGAAGTTCAACCATTGCTTATGGCTCATGTCCATAAACAAGAGAAGTTATGCAATGCAAGCAACCAACTGTTGCAATTTTTTGCTCTCATTAAAGATGAATCTTTTGGGGATCTCTTAAGAAACTCAACAATCTCCATGATCATTTCCTTTAATGCTTCATCACTTTCTTCACCTAAATAATGCCACTGGGAATTTGGCAAGGAAACCATTTTCCTTTCTTGATTGTATCCACAATTCCATTTATAACAATGTCGTTAAGAAAATGCAACGAGTTACCACTGCAATATTCAATTGATGGTTGTGTTACTTCATAACTGCAATCCATCTTCTTCGGGACAAGTACATCTAAATCACAGTTCTTCATAGTAGAAGTCTTTCTTTTATCACCTTCATTGTAAAATTCTATTGCTCAACGAAATGGTGGGTAACATCTAGATCCTACTTGGGGACAAGTGTTCTTCTCGAGAGCACTTGAGAACCTTATAATCTTTGTATTGTGAAATAAGTGAGTTAATGCAATCACTTCACCGCTTCATTTGTGCAGTCCCCCTTTCCCTTTTGTTTTATTAGGATTGAAAACAGTGCCACGTCAAATTTTGAGTGCTCATATGTTGGGGTCTCTAGCAAAAGTATATTATACCACCAGTTATGATTCCTTTGAGAAGGAATGGCCACATATTTATCAAGGGAAACAATGGAATCTTCAAGGAGAACTAGTGGACCGATCATAACTTTTGTCCTGCACATGTGACTTCTTCCAACGAATTGTTTTGCCACATGAATCCATATGAAACTTTGTTTGCAGGGTTTAGGCCTAAGGTCACAATTCATACATTCCTTCACGAAATCTTGGGGGTCGTCAACATCTCCAACGTCTATAATTAAAGATTTTTTCTCAAAAAATAATCCCAAACTAATTGCAAACATTGTCCTAGATATATTCCAGCAAGACACAACAAAGATGTGTACCAAAACTTTAGGCACTGAAACACCACACAGGACTATAGGGTCTAGAAACTCACATATTTCCAGGCCAAATATCTTTGTGCATTGTTGATGTCCATCCCCTTTTATGGGTTGGAAATTCACATCACACCCTGGCTTCCTGTAGGGGAAAAAATCAGAAACCAAAACAAACCCATTTTCAAGTTTTCCAAAGATTTTTCTGGCAATTTTGGTGATAGGAAGGTCATGCAATATTGATTTCTTAAGTCACACCACTCTTCTCTTCATGTAGCGCTTCCTCCAATGAAAAAAATATCGGTACTACCATCACCATGAGATTTGTGTGATTTAGAGAACACAATAGTCCTAACACCCAAAGGACTTAGTGCAACATTTTTATTACAGTACTCATAGGAGTCATCAAATCTACCTTCTGCATGTTCTCCGGGAACAACAACATTGCTTTGTAAATAATCAAGTTTTAACTTTTTTTTCATGCCCATTTTTCACATAGAATCTATCTGTGGAACCTACAACAAATGCCTCACCATCATCTTTCCCCTTTGTTTCTTTACAAGCCTCATTCATCGCATACCATCCATCAATAACCACATTATCAACATTACTAGCATTATCATCATATATGTACTCTATCGTAGGATCTCCAAAACAATATTCATACTTTTGTTGTCGCAGTGACAAACCAAGGGATTCATCAACAAAATTTTTAGACCCACGCTGAAATTGTTGGCCAGTTTTGTCACACTCATCGGGCCCTTCAAAATTGGTCTTTATAGCATCAGAATTATGACCATGCTTGACTTCATTATTCATGTTAGGGTCATCCCACTTCCTTTGGTGATCATCATCACAATCAGGTGGTTCGTTAGGGCACATCACATATGGTCTGCCTTTATTTTTCCTAAAAAATGAGCCCAGATTTGGGCGTATATCAGGGTGGCTAAGGTACTTTTCTGCAATATTTGCAGTTTCATCTTCAATTTTTTCATACCCATCATAATGAGGAGCTTCATAAAAGGAGAGGAAGAAAGGTCTTGTCCTTGAATTGAATAAGAAGAAGTCATCAAAATGGCTTGATGTGGGGACCATTTCTTTGTCAAAACTAAAGTTGAACGATGCTTCCAAGTTTGACCTTTCTTCATGGATCTCACCATGTTTTTTTTTGTTGAGAAATTCCCCAACCTCTTGGTCATCTAATTGATCTTCTATCCCATCAATGATGTCATCATATGCCTCAATAACACCCTGATTTTCTGAAGGGATATCATCAACATTTTCTTCAGTGGCTACCTCATCACTTTGAGAGGTGTCAAGTGCTTCTTCTTCTTCCAAAAGGTTAAGAAAAAATCCTTCAACTGCAACATTTTCATCCTTAGAAATTTGTTTCTCATCTATAACACCCTCATAGCTTGCTGGAATAATAGTGTTGTCATATTTGTCACAACTAGATTCTTGGGGAAAATCATGGGGTTTCTCTTGTTGCTAGTCTATAACTTTTTCTTCAGCATATGAACACACATAATCATCTCTTTCTCCCTGGGCATCAAACTCATCATCATGTCCTAGAATATCATTTGAAAAATTGTGATGGTTTTCTCCTATACTTGGAGCATTTTCTTAGTCTTGTGTCAAGCATTCCTCAAGGTCAATGTTGCATTGTTCTTCTAGGATTGTAGTTCCCTCTTCAGTGATACCATCATTGATTCCCTCTTCAAGCTCCAAGCTCATAATTTATTATGTGAAAGTAGTGGCATCATACTCCAAGACAATGCCTTCATTACCTTCAAAGAGACCGTGTAGACCTTCCTCCTCTAGTGCTGCCAACAAATCTTGGTACAAGTCTTCGAATCTTTGAGGCTTAGGACCCCAGTGCTTGAGAAATTATTCAACAAATATTTTGAGTGAGGGGATTCTCTTTGGACTGCAAGAGCACTTGACCCAATCATATTGCTTTTGTCCCAATGAGCATACAAATGACCTGATCAAGAGATCCTCGTGCCTTCCTTCGAATGTGGATGCATACCTCACAAGTGAAAAGATATGTGTGACAACATAACAAGGATCATCATTGAATATTGGGAGATTCTTTTCATATTTCAGAGGAATCTTATTTGGATATCCTGGATTGTCCTTAATATCTAGAGTAGGGTACCTTTCATGTAACTCCCAAGGAGCCATCTTTCTTCATGTGAAAAATTTAACATGAGAGCTCAACAAATGAAATTATTGTACCTTATTACAATGGAGTCACCAAGGTGAGTCGTAGATGCCTTCATAATGATGCTTGTCTCACCTCACAAACATATAATATTAAAAATATATAAAGAACAATGTCTTCGTTATTCCAATGGAGTCGCTCGAAAAAGGTCTTCAAATTTGAAAACTCCTCCAATGTCATCTTTTGGGAAATGGAGTGTGTCCCCGGCAATGAAGCCAAAATTGTATCACACAAACTCGCACTTATAAAGGTAAAGTTTGAACGTTCAATTATGATCCGGTGTAACCAAGAGGGAGGCCACTCTCACCCCACCAATTCCTCTTTTACTTTAGGCCAACTCTTCTCTGGCTCAAGGGGGTTTCCTTGGATTAAGATTGCTATCACATAAACGAATGAAGCTCAAGGTGTTGTGAAGAGTGAGTCTTGTTATCGCACAATCTATATCTTGGGAAAATCCCAATCCAACACACAGAAGTGTGACAACTACGGGAGTACCTACCCATTGTCACCTCAGATAGACACTCCCCTCGCTTTAGTGATGATGAAATCACCACAAGGGGGGAATCCTGGTGACGCTAGGGGGATTGTATTGGAAAATGTGAGAATGATGGATGGACACCCATAAAGCTCAATATTGGAGAAGGAGTAAGGCTTGAGAATGAGTCTTGTATATGGAGAATGGTTTCCAAGTGTTGTGTACCTGCAAAATAATGTTATCCCTACCCAGAACAAGACAAATGATAGATATACAAGCCTTAAACCAAAGGGAATCAAGCAAGAATTCTTGTTGTCCCAAATTGTAGTAGTCTCTCTCTCTCTCTCTCTCTCTCTCTCTCTCTCTCTCTATATATATATATATATATATATATATATATAAGAAATAAATTATAACAATAGCTACACATTTAATCATCAAAATCAAGTACAAGATGATGGAAACAAAGCTAGCAGTAACTAGTTAAACTTCCAGTGATCTAACCAAGACTTTGATGATGATTAAAGGGTTGTTATGTAGTGTTATCAACAATTTTTATAACAGCCTAGTGGTTGTAACAAACAATTTCTACACCAACAACTTCTAGCCACAAAAATTAGCAAGTAAACCACCCAACAATTAGCCAATAACCAGTAGAACAATTACTAAGGTTTACAAGTAAATTTCACCGGTAGAATAGTGAGTAATAGATGATGAAAATGTGATTTTGCAGAAGCCCTAATGGCTGCAACATTAATTTGTAACAAAAAAAGAGAATTTCTTGGCTAAACTAGATGCTCTTAGGGCACAAGAAGCCTAAAGCATGAATAATTGATTCCAACTTGAACAATTGAAATATCTCATAAGTTCATGTATACCAATGCAATAATATTATATCTCCAACGCAACTTAGACTAGTGCCAAATAAATTGGGTTATGGAATCTCTTGTGTAAGATTTAGTTTTGTTACTTCTCTAGGGGTGTAAGCCCTTTTACTCCCTAGAGAAAACAAAACTAGCAAGATAAATCTAGGAGGGTATAAGCCCTTTTACTCCTCCTAGCAACCTTTGCAAAAATATAGCTTATTCAAAGATAACAAGGGAGACTTGATGGAGGGTGTATGCCCTTATACTCCTCCAAGGGTCTCAACAAATCAATGCTTGAAACAAGAAGAAACCAAACAATAATTGCATAAATTCCTTACCAATTCCAAGAATAACATGAAGAAACCCTTCTTTATCAAGTATATTCCACCAAAATACAAAGAACAAGCCTTCCAAGAGATAGTTCCTTAGTTATATTCACCAATAGACAAAGTACTAGCATCCAAGAGATAGATAGAGCAGAATGCCCAAGTAGGGCGAAAATTTCAGGCATGTAATATGTAATTCTCAAGTGAGTTATGATAAAAATGAAAAAAAGACAAGACCTTTATTTATATAAGGTCTTGTAAAACCAATTTGTACACATATCTAAAGTCAATCACAAATTAGGGAGGCTGACCTCCTTTATTTGTCACTTTACATCTTAAAATTCAAAATTACATATAGAAAATCTCCTTGACGTCATGCCCTAAAGGGTGGCGTAAGGCCTCTAGGAGAGATGTTTTGCCTCCCAAGTGAAGTCGTTGGGCCTCCAAAGGCCTATTGTCTGGTCCTCAAGTGGTCTAATGCAAGGCAAGTGTCTCTCTCTCCATCAACCATGTCACATCACCATCAACCATGAGAGCCCCATAAAAAAGTCTAAGCCCATGTGATGTCTAGGGCCTAGGAGATGACGTATTAGGCCTCCAAAGGCCAATGTTTGGGTGCACAAGGCTGTAAATTGATCTCTTAATGGTATCTAAGTGCCTTCAAAGGCAATTTTACCTCTCCCATGTGTCCCAAGGGAGGGGGGGGGGCATCATCCAACCTGTGGGCTTCATGCCCCAATGAAGGTCCAAGTGATCTTGTGCCCCCATGAAAATACTTCAACCCAACGAAGTCCTACAAAGAAAAATAGATTCACCCTCCAAGGGTCAACAAGTCACACATATCATGCCAAGTAAGCCACATCTAATAAAATAACCACTCAAACATGTGCATCAAATCCCCCCTTTTCAAAATCAACAAATGCTCAAAGACATTATACAACTTGCCAAATTTAAGTATGGGAGGGTTTTCATGGTGACCTATTGGGTAGATCATTCCCCAAGTCAAGGAGTGTTTCCCAAGAAGACCCTTTCTAAGTCATGTAAGAGAGTGTGAATTGGATGGGGGTGTAACTTTTGGGCATGGGGTTTCTTGACATACAAGGGTCATATTGTGTCATTTATGGGTGCCTTTGTAGAGGGTGCACTTGCTATTGAGTTACCAAATATTTAGGTGCTATTTTTCCCAGACCCATTTTTAGCCATCTTTCCAATCCATGCCTTCATTTACTTATAATTTTCTAGTCCCCTCTATAAGGTTTCAAGCTTTAGCATTTGCAATTTGGGACCGAGGCAGGCATTGAGTAGGTAGAGCTCAAGTTGGACCAGTTTTTTATGGTCCTTATTTGTTGTGTTCACTTTCTTTTCAACATTAGTTTCTTATTCTTTTATAGCAGCTCTTATCTTCCTCTGGGTCGTCAACCCCTCTTCCCATGAAATGAGGTACAAGCCCTTATTGGGTCAGTAATGCCTGAAAACCCTAAAGGTGAGGAAACAAAGGAAAATGAGTGTGAAAAATGATAATTATGGACGAGAGTGGTACAATGACTCTTCAAGGAGACCCCCCAATAGAAACCCTATCCCTGAGGGTGACCCACTTGCTAGGACACCATGTCAACCACCAAGGTGAAATCAGAAAAAAGGCATAATTTTCAAGCAGATGTTTTCAAAATCAAGAAAGGATCTTTTGCAACATGTTCAAATGCTTCAAAAATTAAAATGACACTTACCACGACACCAGACTTGTTACATCATGAAGAAAGACATGTTGTCCTCTGTGGGCCAAGCTGGGTGTGGTGGATGCAACTTCCATTGATCAGATGGTGATGTGTGGTATGACAAGGGCCCCTACCTGCTCATCTGCCTCTCGGTACTCCATGTCTGCAACTTGAGGGCTTCGACACATAATCTCCATAGTTATCCCTACGAATGGGGGATACCAAGTCCAAGCAAAATATTATTTTCTAAGCTTTAGGATATAAAAGAAAATACTCAAAGATTTGGAGGTCAATGTCTTTTCATTGAGCATATGGGGTCGATGTAGCACTTCAATGGAGGCCAATGG